>JAFEMH010006879.1:0-57500 GCA_022495995.1 Adenophora triphylla var. japonica | reverse complement strand
CGCCCCCGCCTGATTCAATGGAATCGATAGTAAAGGGTTGAAACCCTCTTCTCAAATTATTTAAAATTTAAATATGGATCGATATGTAAATTTAAAAGTCTTCTCCCTTTATCACCAATTATTTTTAAGTGAAACCACCGAGAATCAAGATAGTACCAAGTCCAACTAATCCTTAAGCCTCTTTCTATTTCTGACTCAATTCTAATTACTCCCTCTGTCTCAATATAAAAGAGGCTAATTTCCTTTTTGGATGTCCTAATATAAAAGAGTCTTACCCAAAATAGACAATAACCCACTTGTAATAGTCACAACAATAACTCTACACCACACTTTTTCTCTTCTACTTTAATTTTTATACTCACAAAACTTACTATTCTCTTAATCCCCTCACATTTAGTCTCTTTTATATTTGGATGGATGAAATATTAGGAAAGGAAGTATTGTAATTTGGCATAAATATAAATAAAGTAATAATATTGGTTGCTAAAAAAACAAATTTAAACAAAGGGCAATTTGCAATTTGGTCACCCAAGTTTGTACACACTTAGCAATTTGATTTTCAACATTGAAAATTTGCCAATTCGATTCCTAAGTTTGTCATTTTGTTGTAAATTGATATAAAAATTAACTTTTCGTTAATTTTTTTATGGATGAGATATCATCTTCCATATGCATGACATTCTTTAGGGGTATTGAAATTACCCGGATCGCGGGTGCTGCGAGCGAGCGGTTTTTGAAACTTTACTGAAAAGAGAGTTGCCACGCCGTTTTGTATTATGAGCCAAAACTTTGAAAATGGCTATTTGAAAAGGAGGTCGTTTTGATGTAGCCAAAACTTAGGAAAAGGATTTTTGAAAAGGAGGTTGTTTTGATTGGTAGCCAAAACTTAGGAAAAGGTTTTTTGAAAAGGAGGTCGTTTTGATTGGTAGCCAAAACTTAGGAAAAGGCTGTTTGAACAGAGATTGTTAGGTTCGGAGGTCAGGTTACGTTTCGGGAAGAGTATCTGGAGATCACCCGAAATGCCTCGCATGACGAGTCTTTCTACCTTTCTCAAAAAGTGTGTGTGTGTGTGTGTGTTCGTGTTACTTTTGAAAAGGAGTTTGAATGACAAACTTTAATCTTTGTTTGAATGACAAACGTTGATTTTGAAAAGGAGCGTTTGAATGACAAACGTCGATTTTGAGTCGGGAATGAGCGTTTGAATGACAAACGTCGATTTTGAGTCAGAAATGAGTGTTTGAATGACAAACGTCGATTTTGAGGGAGTTTGAAAAGGAGTTCGAATGACGAACTTCGGTTTTGGACCGGGCATTACAATGTTACCCATTTTGATGAAAAATGATGGCAAATGAGATGTGATCAACGAGTTATTTTGTGACTCAGACATTTGAAAGTAAATACTATCAACAAATCAAACGGTTTGGACTTGTAAATGACAGTATTGAAAGTGCGGTATCAACGGATCGAACGATCCGGACGGTAAAAGTACGATCGACGAGCCAAACGACTCGAATTTGTAAAGAGCGTAAAGTAAGTGCGATATCAATGGATCAAACGATCCGGACGGTAAAAATCAATCAACGGATCAAACGATCTGGACGGTAAAAGTGCGATCACGAACCGAACGGTTCGGACGGTAAATGACATAAAAGTAAAAACGGGACTCGAACGCCGTTTTAACCCTAAATTAATTCTCTCGAGGGAGAGAAGATGATAGAGGACTAAAACGTATCAAGTCCCGTAGACGGCGTTTCGTCTACATTTTGGAAACTTTGATCGGATCGAAAGTAGCGTATGACGCGTAAATCGAGACAAAGCGGGGTTTAGAGAGTGAGAGTGTTACCAATGGCTAGGTGTTGACTCTTTTGATCGGGAGGACGTATACGGGATACGAAATGGTGTTTGAAAGGTGTTTCGGAAGTGTTTGGCACGTGTTTGGCTTGGAAAATGTGGTTTTCACGCAAATCGAGGTGTTTTCGGGGCTCGGGAGGGGGTTTAGGCTGCTGGGCCGAGGCAATATGAGGAGGAGTAATATTTTTGTTGTTTTTTTTTACTGAAGGGGAGGGGCTGTATTTATAGGGGGTGAAACTGCAAAATAGGCCGTCCGGTCATTTCCTCAGTTTGAGGGACCTTTGAGGTATTCTGAGAATTGCAGAGATTGATTGATCAATCCTGAAGAACAGGCCGTCCGGCCAGTCACTCAGTTTCAGTTTCAGGGGTATTTTTGTCTTTTCACCCTTGAATTTGCTTGATGGAGATGTGGGGAGGCTTGCATGCGTGCCAAGTGTCCTAGCATAGTCACTAAGCTAGGATTTTGGTCCCGTTAATCCCGGTTTTGACTGTTTTCTAAATAACTGTCCGAGAAAATGTCGGAACAGTCCCAAAAAGTCCTGGAAATTACTTATTTCTGGAAAAGTGGTATTTTCACGTGTACGAACGTGGGTTGGATACACTTTGGATTTTGGATGCACGGGGCAGTCTTGGAAAGTCTCGTTAACTCGGAAAGGGGGAGTTAACGGATTCCGGTTAACTTGGAAAGGGCCAGTTAACGGATTGTAACGATCTGGATTTGGGTACTTACAGGTATACTCCCTCCGTCCCATTAAGCTTAAGAAGATTCCATTTTGCACGGGAATTAAGGAATATTATTATAGTATTAGGAGAGAGAATGAGTGGAAGAAGTGTTGTGAGTGTGAAAAATTAAATAGGAGAGAGAATGAGTGGAGGGAATAGTAAATTATAATGTGTTGTGAGTATTAAAATAATGTAGGAGAGAGAATGAGTGGAGAGAATAGTGATTTAAGGTTTCCTTTTTGGAATTTCTTAAGACTTATGGGACGCCCAAAATGGAAAGTTTTCTTAAGACTTATGGGACAGAGGGAGTATTCGTTATTTTCATAGGGCAAGTGTAAGGGTGGTTGTAGGTGGGCTTTTTCCCACACACCACCGAACACGAGATCCGCCTCCTCCCTTCGATCGCACCGCGCGGTGACGCCAGCGGCCATACCCAACAAAATTGATGATGTTGATTCTAGTTCTGCAGCTGATAATTTTGCTTAAGAATAGCCACATTTGTTGAAATATCACCCCAAACAAAAACTCCACTCCACTATAACTCCAAGCTTTTGCTACACCCATTTCACATTACATTTCTCACCCCCAACAAAAATTCAAACTTTGCTCAAATGCAGTCCAAATGGGTGTCAATTCAGCAACCCAAAACCCCTAATTGCAGTATAAATTTAGTTTTATTATTATTATTTTTTGGAAAAAATGCAACAATTAGCATCCAACTATTGCACTTTTGTGGATAATACCATTAAACTTTTTTTTGGATCCAACACATTAAACTATTTTTTTGTATTTATTACCACTACGACTAACGGGGTTAGTTTTTCCTAGTTAAATGCCATTTACCCAGGGGTATTTTCGGTATAAAAGTCCTAGGGGATGAATTAAAAAGAGGATTAATGTCTGACCTCTATAATCCAACTACCAAATAAAAAAATGGCTATCGGAGTTAGGGTTTCTTCTACCTGCGTTTTGGGCATCTAAAATGGCGAATATGGGGTGGGAAATTCGAGAACAAAATGAAGAATATATCGATCCTAATGAACTAGTATATTGTAAGTGGCCTTTTACTTTTTAAAAGATTCTCACTTTATTGAATATTTGTTGTTGTTTTATCCCATCTGATTTGTCTTTTTTGTTGAAATGAGTATTTTTAATTTCATTGTGATCCATGGTAGTACATGGTGGTCCCTCGTGAGTATTATATGGCTGAAAATTGTACTTTGTGCCTAAATGTTTGTCCCATTTGACTTTTCAAACATTTTAAGGTTACATTACAAGTTTTGAAAATTTAGTGGTTTTGAAACTTTAATTTTGGAAATGAGACTAACTTTTTGGGACAAAGAAAAAGGAGAAATGAAACTATCATTTTGGGACAGAGGGAGTATATATTTTTACACCATGTGCTAGTTGTTTGGGACAATGGATGTACATGGTTCACAATGAGTTATTTAATTTAAAAGTATTCATTTGTGGCTTATGTGTGATTATGTATTTTGTTTCATTTTTTTACACAGATCCTGATGCTAATACAGAGGCCAAGGAAAATAACAACAGTGATGAATATGACTTAGATAATGAAGCTTTGAAAGATATGATTGAGTCAATTGGGGTAAAAACTGTAAATATGAAGTTAAATGGAGGTTAGAAAATCTTGCACAGGCTGGTTATTCTTGGGACCAAAGTGCTGAGCCAGAGTGGTTAAGGAATATAGATTCAGATGAAGAAACAAGGGGTGAAATGCTTGAAGAGTTTGCAAGTGTTAGGGAGTTGTTGAAAGAAAATGAACAAGATAGAGAGAGAGAAAGGGTAAGAAAAATATTGAAGTAGATACAAATGATGGTTAGGATTGTGCTTATGTGTACCCAAATGAAGATGAAGATGATCAGAGTGATTTGGATGTAAAAGATTGGGATACAATACTTGGTCACACAGTTGAATGGGGTGATAGTTCACAAAAAGAGAAGGGAAATATAGATGAAGATGATACTGACTTAATTGGTGACATTGATTGGGAGGATTTGAAGAGTATTAATAGTGATGATGAAGAAGTTGGGCTTCCAAAGAAAATTGAGATCAAGAAATCAGTTGTAGAGGTTAGAGATGGAGGTGGAAAAGACAAACCTTTTATATTCATTGTTGGTGATGTTTACCCAACCAATGATGCTATAAAGAATGTTATTAGGCTTTCTGCAATAAAGAACAGGAGAGATTTAACTATCACACACAGTGATAGCAAGAGAGTAAGAGCAATTTGGATTATCCCTACCCTCGGTAGCTTACGAGTTTACGTCCATCCCTGGTCAGGTACAGTTTCCTTTCGATTTCTCCCTTGTAGCCGTTACCCGAATTCGCGCAAGTGTGTCCACACCCCCCAAACTGACGTCTTTGTTTTTCTTCAAAGCCCCAATCCACTCTCGCTCGCCGCTACTAACGGGGTCTCGGTTGATTTCCCTTCCTTTAGCTGATTTTCTTTCTTTGTCTTTGATTTTCAGCAAGCATTTTTTGAAAGTCTGAATTCTATTCTGTTCGCTTTCGTCAAACTTTCTGCCGGGGCCTAATATCAAAGGCTCTTTGGGTGCCTTTGTTGCAGAGGTTTTAAAGAATCATGGGATTGAGGTGAGTGTGGATAAGGCTTTTAGAGCCAAGAAGATAGCTAAACAAATGATACATGGATCTTTCTGGGCACAATACAAAATGCTTAGAGATTATTGTAATGAAATTTTGACTGAAATGTCAGGGTCAACTATTAGAATTGATTTAGAAGAACCAACTTCAGATATTAAAGGTAGGAGATTCAAAAGAGTGTATTTTTGCTTACAGCTTTTAAAGCTTGGTTTTGCAGCAGGTAGTAGAAAGATCATTGGATTAGATGGAGCTTTTGTAAAGGGTCCATTCCCTGGACAGTTATTAACAGCTGTTGGGATTGATGCAAATAATGGAATTTATCCTGTAGCATATGCTATTGTGGAGGCAGAAAATTATGATTCATGGAAGTGGTTCTTGGATATTTTAGCTGATGACCTGAATATTCAAAACCCATTCAACTGGACAATTATCTCTGATGAGCAAAAGGTCATCTTTTATTGCTGTACACTGTCCATTTATTCTTTGTACCTATGCTATTTTCTATTATGAATCTTGTGTCTTGTATAGGGCTTAGTTCCTGCAGTTCAAGCTGTATTACCTGAGGTGGAACACAGGTTTTTTCTATTCCATATGTATAAGAACTACAGGAAGCTTTTCAAGGGTGAACAGATCAAGGAATGGCTTTTCAAAGCTGCAACTACACATAATGTGAGGAGATTTGGATATGTTATGAAGGATTTCAAAGAGAAGGCAAGGGAAGCTCATGATTGGGTTGCTACTCATCCACCCAAACATTGGGCCAGATCATATTTCAGTAAGACTACCAAATCTGATATGTTGTACAATAATCTCTGTGAGTGCTTGAATGCAAACTAGTCTCCATTAGGGATAAACCATTAATTTCCCTATTGAAAGGAGTAAGAAATTATTTGATGAAAGGAATTGTGGAGGTGAGAAAGAAAATTTCAAAGTGTTCTGGTCCTTTATGCCCTAAAATTCAGGAACTTTTTGAGAAAACTAAGGATGAGGCTTCCCTTTACATTTGTACCCCACTGGGGGTGGTAAGTATCAGTTGATTGGTCCATTTAGTGAACAGTGCCACTGTGATTTGAAAGCAATGACTTGCAGTTGTGAAAAATGGGATCTAACTGGTATACCTTATAAACATGGGGTTTCAGCAATATTTAAGCATGCTCAGAATGGGGAAAATGGGGTACCTGAGGATTGGGTCCATAAAGCTTATAAATTGGATACTTGGAAAAAGATTTATAGTAACACTATCAGTCCATTGAATGGTCCAAATATGTGGGAACAACAAAGTGGTTTGATAAACATACTTTCACCCTATCATCATGTCCAACCTGGTAGACCTAGAAAGATGAGAAAAAAAGATAAGGATGAAGGAACCAAGACTGCAAGGGACACCTCAAAGTTGAGCAGGAAAGGCAATATAATAAAATGCAGGTTATGTGGGAACCCTGACCATAATAGTAAAACTTGCAAGGGACAAGGTAGGGAACACAGGCCAACATAGCAAGTAAGTTAAAATTATTTTTGTCATATCTTCCTTTGATCATACATAGAAAAGTTGGGAGGCAATTTTTTTTTTAAAAAAATTGTCATATATTTCTTTGATCATACAGAGAAAAGTTGGGATGCCAAAGAAAGAACCGGTCCAAGTGACAGAAGCAGCAACAAGTCAATCCAATCCACACCTAAAAAGAGAGGAAGACCAAGGAAATCTGAAGGTACAGAACCTGCAAGTGGACAAAATGATACTCAAGACAATGTCCAAGCAGCAGGCCCAAGTAACAGAAGACTAAAAAGTGATAAAATTCTTTCCAAGAAAGCATAGCATGGAACTAAACAGAAGGGAAGGAAGACTACTAATGGAAAGTAGAAACTTCATTTTATGGACTTTTGGTTTTTTAGTACAAGCTTTTGATTTAATGTGTTAAAAGTTAGAGAAATATTGTTGGTTTTTGGTACAAAATTGACATAATGTGTAAATAGTAAGGGGATGTAGTTGATTTTTGGTATGGTTTAATGTGGTTGGTTTTTGGTTAACATTTATTGGTATGCTAAGTGGTTGTGGATTGATTGTTCAACCACCTCTTTTGTGAACATTTACTGGTATAAAATGCTGGTGTATTTCTGTTTGTTTTGCCTTTTCAATTGTGTATTATGTTCGTTTTGCTTTTTCAATTGTGTATTATGTTTGTTTTGCCTAACTTTGATAGCTTTTTTTTTTCTTTGGTAGTTGAATTATAGAGGCCAGACATTAATCATCTTTTTAATTCATTCCCTAGGATTTTTATACGAAAAATACCCCTGGGTAAATGGCATTTAACTAGGAAAAACTAACCCCGTTAGTCGTAGTGGTAATAAATACAAAAAAAAAAAACAGTTAATGTGTTGGATCAAAAAAAAAACTAATGCTAATATTCACAAAAATGCAATAGTTGAATGCTAATTGTTGCATTTTTCCTTATTTTTTTGTTGGCATCTGTTTTTCTGGAAGAGACTTGAGAAAATGTAGAGAGAGAAAGTTAGATAAAGGCTTGAACTTTAATTATGTTCCTGTAAAATTAAGAAGTAGGTTACTCTATATATGCATAACTAGTAGTATAGTGATATAAATCATCAATGAAACGATTAAATTAAGAAGAAATAAAGATATATATAAATATATATATATATATATATATATATATATATATATATATATATATATATATATATATATATAGTGATGAATCAATTAAATTAAGAAGCTTTATGTCAAAATGACAAATTTGTTCTTAAAAATCATGTGTATGACACATGACACCTCTTCTGTCAAAAATTTAATGAAAAGTTAGTTTTTATATCACTATGCAACAAAATGACAAACTTAAAATAAGATTGACAAATTTTCAATATTGAGAACTAAATTACAAAAGACATACAAACATGAGTAACCAAATTGTAAACTGCCCTTAAATAAATTTGGGGTGGGAGGTCATAAGGTTGTGATGTCCTTTCAAAAAAGAAGTGTGTAGGGCCACTTGATTGAGGTTGGGAGTCCAAAGTCACACCAAATTTAAATTCCACAAAGAAATGTTGATTGTGGTCCGACACCTGATTGATCTTACTGTGGAACCCATTCTATGAGTCCGGCCCGCCACTGGCCGGGCCTCCACGTTACGTGAAAATATCGCATTAATATTGTGAAAAATACAAAAGCAAGAGTCTTGATGAGTAAGATTTTGTGAAAATGATTTACATCCAATCCAAACAATGCCTAAACAAAGTTCTTGTTGTTTTATGTTTGGTGGGCCATCACTTTCCTTGGCCCGTCTTGTTGTCATTGTTTGTCGTTAGGTGATCGATTCATCAACTTACCATATCCAAATTACTTTTTCTTTTTCTCTATACTATTTTTTTTTTATTATTATTATTAACTAAGCAGTATATTCGTGTGATACACGAAAATAGCATAATTTATCTTAAACAAAAACTAGTACAACAATATATATAATTCAATACCAATTAAAATTAAAAAATATAATATAAAATAGTGATATTTAACGTAAATATAGGAAAGTAAATAACAAAGAAAACAACAGCAAATACGATTATGTAAACAATTTTTCTAACCAAAATTAATACAACAATATGTTTAATTAAATACCGATTAAAGTTAAATAATGTAATATGAGATAGTGATATTTAACGTAAATAGAGGAGAAATAACACGTAGAACAACAAAGAGTACGATTATGTAAACAATTTTCCTTAATCAAATAACATCTTGAATCGAAAATATTTAAAGACATTAAATACATATATATTAAACCAATCCGTATTAGTTTAGAAATAATAAACGAAAAAGGAACCCAATTTTTTTAGACAACTCAAAACCCCAATTTTCCCATCCCCAGTAAACACCAAATTTTATTTCGTAAATTAAAAGTTTTAATTTCTTTGTAACATATTCAAAATATTACAACTTTATCCCTATGTAGAAAAGTAAATTATAGCTAAATCTAATAATGACTTAAATAATTAAATAAATAAAATTTTCTTTTAAATGATTGCAACTCTATATATGGAGAGATGTTAATAAAAAGAAGGTGCAAATATTAATTTATTAACTTCACATCTCTCCCCCTCCCATACCCCACCCCATCCACCTATCACAGTTTCATCTATCTCCCTAAAATTTACAAATGCGTCTCTCATCTCACATATATTAGTGAAAAATTATATCCACTTTTTGTTAATAATTTTTTTTATCAAACGACAAATTAACTGCATTCACAATAATATAATAGACGACACTACACAAACGTCAATAGCTCAACTCAAACATCAATAGTAGTTCTATCTTTTAACTTACAACAAAGATTATTACAATTAATTAAAGAAAAAAAAAACATCATTTAATAGACTTTATCTTCTTAATATATGTACATAGTAATCTCATTTCACCCCTAAAATATTTTATATCTATTCCCCACTTAATCAATTATACATACATAATTATTTTAATTATTTGGAAAAAAAATATTATGTATAAATCTAATAGTAACTTAAATAAATAAATAAGTAAATATTTTTTTATTTCGAATGATTGAAACTCTATATATGTAGAGATATTTAATTTCAACTCTCTATATATACGTCACAATTCAGAAAAACATCCTTTCATCAATGTAACGACCAAATAATTAATTTTGTAAACAAAAAAATAAATATCATTTATTAGTATACGAACAATAGTAATAATAAATAAATATCATATTTGTTTACATTAACTCATCATGAACATAATTATAATATTCATTTTCAATTTAACTTATTTAATTTTGAGAAGAAAAATCAAAATCTTAAACAAAATAACAATTGTGTTAAATGAAAAAAAATTCCCCAAACAATCCACTCCCTCATCAAACCTAACCCACTTTTCTCCTTTCCATCTTTCAAAATACTAATTTATACTATCTTTATTTTTTAGAATATTGGCAGGCACTTCAAAGAAGAGGATTTCTTTTTTGTGTCCAAATCGAATGAAAGTATTCTCTATTTTTGGAGGAATTTTTTTTTTATGATTTTTGGTGAAAAAAAATTAAAAAAAATATTTATTATAAAATATTTAATTTATATTCAAAAAAGATGATTTTTTTAAATAAATATCATATTTGTTTACATTAATTCATCATGAACAAAATTATAATATTCTTTTTTAAATTAATTTTGAGAAGAAAAATCAAAATCCAAAAATAACTAACAATGTGTTGAATGAATTTTTTTTTTCCAAACACTACACTCCCTCATCAAACCAAACCCACTTCTTCATCTCCCTCTTTCAAACTATCTATTTATACTACATTTATTTTTTAGAATATTGACATGTACTTCAAAGAAGAAGATTTTTTTTTGTGTCCGAATCAAATGAAAGTAGTATCTATTTTTTTTGGAGAATTTTTTTTAATGATTTTAGGTGGAAAAAAATTTAAAAAAATTATTATAAAATATTTGATTTATATTCAAGAAAGAGAATTTTTTTTCTGTGTTCGAATCAAATGAAATTAGTCTCTATTTGTAGAGGAATAAAAATTATGAATTTTGGTGTAATTTTTTTTTTAATTAATTTATTATAAAATAATTGAGGTCAAAGAATTTAGGGGGAAAAATTCGTAAATTAAGGCATCCAATCAAAAGCAATTGATGTTAATTTCAATGCCAATATCTATATTTATGCCACGAACTTAAATGAATAAAATATATTTGACAAATTTTCAAATTTAATCACTTGATGTTGATATTTTTTAGCGCAAAATTTCCATTTTAATCACTTTCTTACTTTTAATATATTATATATAGATGCTTGAGCCAAATTGTGAATCAGATAGGCCAATAATTGATCAGATATCTGTCAAAGCTTCTGTAGCCCGGAATCAATGGATAAACAGTGAGACTTGTTGAAAATGTCTCTAACTAATACTATCGAACACAAGAATCAGTACATATCTCAAGATAAAAATGAAAGTAATTTAACCTCGGAAGTGAATAGTTAAATTAATCCGTGTATATGTATTTTAGAGCTCGTTTAATAGCTTGATAGGATTAATCCGTATTAATAGTGAAGATATTATTAATTCAGGAACTAATAATACCACCATTTTTTTGGAATAAATGTAAAGGGGATAAGAGATAATAAGAGGCCTTATCCGGATTGTTAGAATTATTACTTCGATTGCATTTAATCTATCAAAAATCAAATTTATTGAATTAATAATCCTATCCAATTCTAAAAATAAAAAGGCTTACCAAATGCCCCTTAAATGTTCTCTCTTCTGGTCCAAATGAGTAATAAGTTTGAGCACTTGATAAATATCCTCAACATTGTACCCAAAATAAATAAATATTTTAACCGAGAAAAGTTCAAGTGTTAGCATGTGCTAGATTGGGTCGATGATATGTAAACTAGGAGAACAAGTCTAAGTGTTCCATTTAAATTAATATTTACAAAGCAATGCTAATCTTTTATTGAACAAACAATACCATTAAAAAAAGGCCTTGTGGCAATTTTTCTTTTCACAAAATTTTCGTTTTAAGAATATACTATATACTTAAATGGTTTTAATAAATATCATATTTTTTAATAAGAAATTCCCTTATTTGTTTATCAAAAAAATAATGAAATAGTATTTCTGCAATTTACCTAAGGTTCAACATACAGTAAAGATAGGAATCAGCACAGGCAACTATGTACAAAATAATTACTCCCTCCGTCCCGGTAGAAGCGTCGTCATTTTAGGGGTGGCACGCAAATTAAGAAAAAGTGTGGGAAGAAAAAATGTTGTGAGTGTAATTTGAAAATAGGAGAGAGAATTAGTGGAGGAAATAGTGAATTTAAAAAGTGTTGTGAGTGTAGAGGAGAGAGAATTAGTGAAGGGAATAGTGGATGTGTAATAGAATATTAATAAAATATTTCCTTTTTAGGAAAGGGTGACGCTTTAAACGAGACATCCTTTTAGGTAAAAAGTGACGCTTCGGATGGGACGGAGGGAGTATATTTCAATTCATAATAAATATCATACTTTTTTTCGTTTGTCTTAAACTAAATTTTATATTTATAAACTAAAAAAAATTAGTGCAATTTATTCTTACACAAGCAATACACGATAAAGTAAAGAATGTTTTTAAAAATATTAAACATTTATAATGGGACAAAAAGAGTATTAACACCATGAAAATCCAGTTGAATAAAAATAATACTAATTATTAGAAATATAATATCATTATATTATATTTAAATTATTAGAAATATAATATCATTATATTATATTTAAAGTATATATTGTAATATATAGATTAGGAAACACAATTCTTGTATTAAATTAAAAAACACAATCTTAGAAACATTCTCCTTCTAGGAGATTACCTCCTCATTGTAATCCTATAAATATTTAGAGTCGGTCTGGGGAGAAGCGCGTTTCTCCGTCGCGTCTGGAGAAACGGGGCAAGGTTTGTCGCGCGACATACTTAGCCGCTCGGATATCACTTTCATCGCCTTCGGATATCCGAACATTGAATATGGATATCCGAAGCTTTGGAAAGGATATCAGAAACCAAATATTTTTTTCGGATATCCTTTTCAAAGCACGGATATCCAGAACATTGAATATGGATATCCAGAAGCTTTGAAAAGGATAGCCAGAAAAAATATTTGGTTTCTGGATATCCTTTCCAAAGCTTCTGGATATCCATATTCAATGTTCTGGATATCCAGAAGCTTTGGAAATGATATCCAGTTGTTGTGGCTAAGTATGTCGCACGACAAACGTTGCCCCGTTTCTCCATAAACGACGGAGAAACGCGTTTCTCCCCAGATTTTGTGAAATATTTATCTCTAGCATCATGATCAATTGAGTCATTCAATTCAATTTCTCTATTTTATGTTTTGATTGACTTCGTCTAACTCTCATTATTCTAATACTAATAATATGAGGAATTTTCAAACAATAAAAAGTGAAGAAAGGTCATCTTCTGCAGGCCGAATATGCTATGCATGGATTTTATATTAAATTGCCTTTCATCTACTCCCTATGATTCATTCTATTATGAGGGTAGGCTTAAGCATGGGTGATGTGTTCTAAAGTTTTATTTATTTTTTTACTGATTTATTTATTTATTTATTTATTCATTTATTTATTTATTTTTGTTGTGTTTTTTCTTTCTCTTTGTCATACCTGCCTACTTAAAAAAGCAAGTGTTTTTATTTATTAGATCACCACTTGCAATACGGGGTCAATGCAGTTGGTTATTTTTGCAAACTCTCTATAGTAATAAATGTCGTAACTGATTCATATATTTTATTTTATTTTTTGAAAATTATATGTTATACTTATTATTTGTATATTGTTTGTATCAAAATGAAATTGAACCAGATTATTTTCTAAGTTGAAAATGCAAAAATATTTTAGGAGAAAGCAAACGCGATAATTATGCGATCAAATTGAATGTGCAGTAGACTGTAATTTTATTTTTTATGGGTTATATTTATTGACTTAATTTTATTGCTGAAATTGTTGATTTATAAGCACAAATGAGTTTTTCGTATTGTTCATTTTGAATAATGCTAATTAATCTATTAAATCATAACTTTATTTAGAACAAATCTATTAAATTATAACTTAATTTATTATAATAGTAAATTTTGAATAATAAAATTTATCTGAAGTCGCTTGACTAAGAGCTTTTCAACGCGTCGCTTGTGTTTTAAGGGACAAATTAGGAAAGTTAGTAAATTTTAAATTTTCAACAGCGTTTTTGGTCAAATGTTTTTTATGAGATGAAAAGAGCGATAAACAAAATAATACTCACTTCGTTCCGACTTAATGTTTTTAATTTAACTTGTCACGTGATTAAGAAAAAGTAATGTTGTACGTATGAAAAAATAAAGTAAGAAAGAGAAAGTGGGTAGTGAGTTTTTGTTATGAGAAAAACAAGTGAGTCACATTGTCAATTTTAGATAATAAAGCAACTAAAAATGCTAAACTGAAAAATACTAAAAAAAATAATAACTTTAAACCGACGCAGAGGTAATATTCCATTTGTCCTTGTTTTATTATGGTGGACATTTTGACTGTAAAATTTAATCTTGATCAAGAAAGTGAAATATAATAAAATATTTGATTAAATTAATAAATAATTATTGATAATTTTGTTTCTTATATTAAGTAGAAGTACAATTTAAAATTTAAAAATAACAAAAAATAAATAAATCTTATACGTATTAATCTTACTTTGACATTTGAACGAGGACATCAGATTTATGGGGAATGATGAAATTTTCTGATTTTATAAAACTATACTCCGTACAAGGTTAAAGAAGAGAATACAAATAAATCTCATTAATACACAGTAATATAAAAAAGGGAGGAGCTATTGCCACTACAATTTTTACTTATCCACTACATTTTATATAAATTGACATAATTGTCCTTAAATATTTAAGGAATTAATGAAATATCTTAGGAAGGAAGTTGTTATCTACACTACAAGTTTTACTCGTCCACAAGTCCTAATTAAAATCTTGATTAGTTATAATCATCGCATTTTTTGCTTAAAAATACATACCTTAAACTAATTATATACTTTATTTAACAATTAATTATTTTTTTAAAGTAAGCAAATTTTTAAGTTTCACTTTTAACTAATGTTTTATTTTACAGATCAAAAATAAAACTAAAGTTTTTTTGTTTTTTTTTTGATTGAGACACGATAAAGAAAAAAATACTGAAAATAAATCAATAAATTTAATTTATTGTATATAAAAGAACTAGGGGACAATTAAAAAAAATATTTATTTCATATAAGCAATTTCATACTTATATTATCATTTCTTTGCATATAAAGTTTATCATTTTAACATGATTAAAATGAATTGTTTTGGAGATGAAAAATAACAAAATTATATAGTATTAACGAGCATTGATTGATGTAATGAATTAGTATATTTTGTAGTATAAATAGTCTATATTAAGGGAAAATGTGTCTAGTAAATAATTAACTTACTAAAAATACAATAAATGTAGTGGATAAACAATTGTTGTAGTGGCAATATCCCCTCCTTATAAAAAAAAAAAAATTGTTAAATAATCAAATGAGGTCATCATTACTCTCTCCATTTCTTTTTATTTACGAAGTATTTTTTTAGACAATTTCAAAACTCATTAATTACTTTTCTAATTTTCATTTTTAACCTTTCTCTTTCTTTCGGGATGTATATGGAACCGCTCCGAAGCTTTTTTGATCAAACGCTCCAGGGAAATAAAAACCATACAACAAATTTAAGGCTCTGTCTTGTCGAGCGTTTTTGTTAAAACGGAGATAAAAAAACTCAGTTTTTTTTTATTAAGCGTGTTAGTCAAGAGTTTTAGACGGTTGAATTTTAAAAAGTTGGAGATATTTTGACCGCTCAAAATTATAGCGTAAAAAAAAAGCTCCATTTAAAAAAATCTCTGTTTATAAAACTGTGCACCAGACGAGCCCTAAATGACGTTTGTTTAACGCCATGTAAAATATTTTCACCGCTATTTAAAAACACTTTGGACTACTAATTTTTTTAGTGTTTTTGCGTAGCGTTAAAAATATTTTACATTGTATTGAGCGTCCTTTACCTTTGTTGTCTGATTTTCATTTTGGTGAAGCGTTGGAGAAAAAAAATGCTAATGCGGTTCAAAATCCTCTCTTTCATCTTAAATACTATACATTCCTACATAAGTAAATAAAATAATGCATTAATGACAAATACAATTTTGACTATTTAAAAAAAAAAAAAAACTAAAGTGACAAATATTTAAAAACAAAAATTTTCTCCTAAAAATACATTAAAAAAGAACGAAGGAAATATAAAAAAAAGGTCAATCGTTGCTAAGAGAATTTAGAAATAATTTCACGAGTCCCCCTATTCCCAAATCATTTTCTATAAAAGCTTATGCGAAATTTAAAAATTCACGCACAAATAAAGGTACAGATAAAAATCTCATAAAACTCAAAATCGCGCGAGGGTTCGACCGCACAGTCTAGGGGGTGCAATCGCACCCTCGGTCTCTGTACTTGTTATCCCCATATTTTTTCCATTTTTAGTCTTATACCATTAGATATATGAGTGGATTTTATATATTATTTTTTTTAAGAAAATATGAAAAATTGGGAAAAAAAATACTCTTTAACCTAAGTATAAGAGTAATTCTATTCTTATATATTTAGGTATAGCAAGGTTATTTTTAAGAAAATATGAAAAATTGTGAAAAAAAAAACAATTTTTCATATTTATAAGAGTATTTGAGGGGATAGTTTTTACTCTTATACTTAAATATAAGAGTAATTCTAGTCCTATACATTGAGGTATAGGAAGGTATATGAGGGGATAGTTTAATTAAAAAAAAAAAAAAGAGGGGATAGTTTAATAAAATATGAGTTTTTTATTATTATTTTTAAGAAATTTGAAAAATTGTGAAAAAAAAAATATACTATTTTATCTAGGTATAAGAGTATTTTTATTTTTATACCTTTGGTATAAGAGCGACGAGGAAGGAATATATGTGAACATGGGTTTATTTGAAATTTTGCATTTTGATTGGAATTTTATAGCTTTAATGTTTCACCCAAGGACGAGAATTTATATTTTGTATGATCTTTGGTGATTTTAGTACCTTTCCCATCTCCAAAATATGATTCACATTAAATTTGTTGGTCAATTCAATTCAAGTAAATTTTAAGTAAATTTTGACCAAATTTTATAAGAAATATAATAATTTTATAAAATCTTAAAAACTATTGATAACGAAAAAAAAATTTACTTCATTCATTTATAAATGAATGACCAAATTTCATTTAAAAAATATTATGAAAATAATGTGTTTTATGCAATTAAATAACAAAAATGTATAAATATTCTAGTAATCCACTTTTCAAACATTTAGTATTGCAAGTATTAAGATCCATACACTCCTGGACCTAGCATTAATTCCTAAAAAAGACATCTATTTTTGTTTATTCCGTTATGAACTGTGAGAAAATACCTCTGGAAGCCCCATTTCATGCACACTCTAGGTGTTCACGCACATCCATTCAAAAAATGGCAAGCCACTCTGATAGACAACTAACAGAGTAAAAAAAAAAAAAAAAAAAAGCTCCAATTGACATCTTTTGAAGCAAAAAAGAAACTCTAATATACATTTATCGGAGCCCCAAAAAAACGATGATAAATAACTATCAAGTAAAAAAAAAAATCTGATACTCAAGTTTCAAAGAAAAACATTGAAGAGTTTCGGGGAAAAAAATTAAAAATAATAATTAGAATAGTTATGTCTCAAACCTACTTTTAGCTATGTGACACATTTCTTAAACTTCAATTCATGTCCAAAATGAACCAAAAATTCAAACCAAAATCAATAATGCTTGATTTTATATGCTCTAGATCTCATTATGAACTATATAGTTATCACTGACATCAAAACATAATTTAGAGAGAAATAAGCATGGATAATAAAGGTAGCATTTATTAAATAATAAAGGTAGCATGGAGAAGGAGGAACTGTCAAAATTGAAGTGGTGATTTATGAAATTTGGAGCATCTATGAAACAAGGATGTTGGTGGAGATGTTGTTAGACGGAGGCTATAAAGGATTTCCAGAGGCGAAGGATTTGACCAAAGTGAATGAGATGGCCGACGATGAAAAATCTGGCAATGCCTCTATTGTTGAAGCCATACGGTGAGAGAGGGAGGTCGGGTTTGGAGAATAACCATTAGAATGGAGTTGATAGCCTGAGTTCGCCGTATATAGAGGACATACAATGGGGTGTTTCACGCTAAATTAGTCTTGAGAGGAGGAGGGAGGGGTGAACGACGTTGGTTTGTTGGAGAGAGGTTGAATGTCGTCATCGCTGAAGAAGGGGAAGGAGAACAAATATAGAGAAAGAACGAATAAAGAGGGAAAGAACGGATAGAGAGTGCTAGGCGTAATAAGGGGGCTAGGGTTCGTATTCAGGTTAGGGTGTAAACGATTCTATTTGGACCAATTTACGGACTGAACCATTAGTCAGCGGTTTGGAAAAATCTTAAATCGAATCGAACCATGAAAAAATTCAAACCGAACTGAATCAAACCGTCATGGTTAGCAGTTTAAACCACAATTTAAACCACAGTTCAAATCATGAAATAGAACATTGCTTAAACCATTAATTAGAACATGGTTTCAAACTACACAATTCGTTGTCATGTTTGTTTGAATTTTCCAAACATAGCATACATAAAAGATTCGTTATTTAAACACAACTTGAAATTGTGCTTCAATGTTTATGATAACAACATGTCATTTGAGTACTTGTAATGGTATGTGCTAAAGAGTGAATTAACATTATTACAAGAAGATTAACCAAAAGAAAAAAGGGTTATAGGCTAAAACCTATGAATAGAATTAGGAGTTTTCAAATCTAAATGTAAGGTGAAAATGAAAGATATACATATCTACGGTTAATATTGAACGGTTTGGTGGTTTGATTTATTGGTTCGGTTTGGTGGTTCGGTCTCGCGGTCTCGAACCGTGGTTTGGGAGTCCAAACAGCAGACCAAATCGAACCACACAGTTTGACAATTTTTGAAACCGAACCAAACCACTATTGCTTGAAAACCGAACTAAATCGCATGATTTGGTTTGATTCGATTCCGAACCGCTGTTTAAACTGAACCACTTACACCCTAATTCAGGTTGGGAGGGGAGGGGTGGCTTAGAATTGTTATTATTTCATTAAACTATCGGAGGGCCTTAGAGGAATAAACATTCTCACATACTCGACGAGAATAAATGAAAATGTTTGTCCTCTTTAAGAATTACCATTAGTTTGAGATTTAATTCAAATTTATTTTGTGTTGTCTATCAAATTTATTTTTGTAAATAAATGAAGCTTTTTTAAAACGTGCGGTAACATTTTTGTAAATAGCCGTAAGTTATAAAAACTAAATGACAATTTTCGACACTATAACTGACATTTTTAAATATTATAGCCGACACTTTTTAGCACTAGGACACACTATTTTCAAAACTATCACTGACACTATTTAACACTACAACTAACAACACTATCACTGACAATATTTAACACCACCAATCCTTAACGGCACCGCTAGTACTCTTTTAGCAAAATGTTAAAAATTGTCAGTTTGAATTAATAAGTGTCAATTTAAATATTTAAAAGTTTCATTTTGAATCTTACACTTTATAATATTAAAATTGAGACTTTATAATATTAGACAATTACGGGAAATTCGCTTTTCCAACTCACATTTTTCATAAGTTCGACACAAAAAAATATTATTTTAAAGGATAAGAGAAGGATGGACAACTTGGTTAAAATTTAACCAAATTTAAAAGGGTGAAAATAAAATTTAATGTGGAATGAATAAAGAGAAAATAAAGTAAATAAGAATTTGAAATTGGTTCAGCTACCATTTACTACAACCCTTTAACTAAGAAATTTTTAAATGGAAAACACCTTGTAGTAAATGTAAAAACATTAAGGACTCGTTTGATAGGCCGATAGGATTAGCATGTATTAATAGGAAGGTTATTAATTCAAGAATTAATAATATCATTTTTTTAGGATAAATAAGAAGGGGATAAGAGGTGTTCAGATGCTTATCTGAGTTATACTTTGGATAATTAGTACGATTGCATTTAATCTACCAAACATAATTTTATTTAACTAATAATCCTATTCGATCATTTATCGACCTACCAAACGACCCCTAATAGTAAATATAATGTACACATTTTTTAGTGTATGTAAAAAATTACTTTTACTTAATGTAAATTTTTACATTTACATTTTTTGTAAAACAATACATTACCTGTCCCGTCCGGAGAATTGTATTAAATGTTGGCCGAATAAATTTCCAAGTGGAGTAAATAATTAGCACGTGATAGATAACATGGGCGCGAGAAATAGGGCAGGAAGACGCGATTATAAATAAAAAGCCTTGACTCTTGAGATCCCGCTGGCCACGCAACTTTGAGTTTTTGGCAGCACCAAAAACATTCCAACTCAGTCAAAACATAAACATTCATTCATCCCATTTTAGGAATCCTCTTTCTCCCAGTTATGTTTTTTCCATAACTGTAATAACCTCGTACTGAATTCTTCCTCTTTGATTTGATTTTCCCTTCTTTTTTTTTTATCGGTCGGTCAGTAAATTACTCATCACTTTCCCATTTCTAGGATTATAAAAATTATTTAATTCACCGGTTTACGCGTTTCGTCTCTGCCCAATTCATATTAGCTTGCACTTTTGCTCAGTCTCCTGTTCTCTCTCTCTCTCTATCTACGTAGTATTATATAAACATTTTCATATAATCACATGATTGTTTTTATTGGTTGATTTTCTTATACCAAGTTTGATCGCGGCTTATATTTACCCAAATGGAGGACGGCGGCAGCGGAAGACGGTGGCGGCTGAATCGATTTCAGCTCCGGTTAGCAGCCGTGTTGACGGCGGCACTCGTGTTTCATCTCAATTTCAATTTCTGTTTGTCTCTCAATAGTGAAGGTACGAGAATGTTGGTTTTTGTTTTGGGAATTGGGAATTCCTTAATTTTTTGGGGGGTTTAATGAAATGTGATTTGGGATGTATGAATGCAGGTTTGGCGTTGTTAAGGTTTCGGAAGGGAGTTGTTAGAGATCCGTTTGATGCGTTGGCGAACTGGAATGGTGATGAAGTGGAGTCCGACCCGTGTAATTGGTTCGGAGTTGAATGCTCCGATGGAAAAGTTGTAATCCTGTGAGTTCTTTTGCTCTTTCCTTTCTTTAGTTACTCCCTCCGTCCCGAAATGAATGACCAATTTTCTTGGTATTTATTTTTGTTTGTTCCTATTAGTTTTAGTTGTTTTTGAGATAATGCAGGAGTGATTTTATCTAATATCAATGAAAATTTTACTTCTTAATTGGGGTTTAAATTTTCAAAGGAAATTAGTTGTGGATTATTTCTTTGGAGTCCAACCTTTCATCTGGCCAAAATCTTGCAAAAAACTAGTTTTTTCGTAATATAAGAAAAAAACTAGTTTTAAAGTACTAAGTCTAACTAATAAGAGTGATGAACGGTTCTGAAAACTAGTTTTTTTTATAAAATTTTGAAAAAAATTAGTTTTTCACAAGAGTTACTCCCACATCTGTAATTCAAAAACATGTAAATCGTTGGATAATTAGTGGTACAAGGTGTCATACACAAATTGATACAATAAATCTGGACTCATTTCGCCCGTTTGTGAGTTTAGATGAAATACAATTTTATTTAGTTTTAGAAAATAAAACTAGAGAACTTCTACACTTCATAACTTGCCATAATTCACATGTTTTACTGTTAATGGAAGTACACGCAAATCCTATCACGTTTTCATTTGAAAAAAAAAAAAAACATCGGTTTGACTTTAGAGTCACGAGGCATCTCTTCAATCCCATTTTTTTCTGTTAATTTGTTTCCGTGTTGAACTATGTATGGATAAGATAAATATTGAACTATCTTATGCATCATCCAGGGGGCAATCCATATAAGATTATGGACTATATGCTTTCCCCTCTCTTGGAATTTTCCATCAGCTCTAGAGGATTATAGTTTGTCCTTAATTGTCATTTTTGAGTATTCTGCTACTTGAATTAGTCCATTGCGTTAAAATCAAAATGCCTTTAATGTTATGCATTCTGAACAAATCAATGCCATTTACCACTTGATCGAGATAATATCTTGGGCCAAATGCCTAAAAGTAAATACTGTAGTTGTGAAAACGACACTGCAAGTCTATGGATGAGTAAACATGGCAAATAAGAAGGCCACCATAGTTGCTTATAGATGCTTAGGTCTTGATATAACTCTGGCTGTGTTCTTCTTTGTGGTTTTCCTTTTAAATAATGTGATTTTTGTTCAAATTAAAATGACAAGAATTTAAGAGATCTCTGTCTTGATGGAAAACTAGCACCCGAACTTGGGAAGTTGATTCACGTTAAATCTATGTAAGTAAATCCTTCTCTGTTCATCTCCTACTTTCCTGTACTTCTACGCATTACTAATTACTTCTATCCTACATTTTTTGTAGCATTTTACGAAATAATTCTTTTTCCGGAGAGATTCCCTCAGAAATCGGTGAACTGAAGGAGCTGGAAGTTCTGGACTTGGGATACAATAACTTTAGTGGATCATTTGCTACTGATTTAAGCAACAATCTCTCCCTATCGATACTGTGAGCCGAACTTCTTTGGTTTCAATTTTTTTTTAATGTAAGTTTGTGCGTGCTCACTTTTCTTGTTCATTGATGCAGTCTACTGGACAACAACAAGTTCCTTGATGGACTATCTCCTGAGGTTAACGAGCTTAAAACGCTCTCTGAATTTCAAGTTGATGAGAATCAGCTGAGCAGTGCTGCTGCTCATCATAGGTGTCATAGTAAATATGGTTATTGGTAAGTGTATTATTCAAGATACATTTTTCTTTTTCTTTCTCCTTCAAAAAATTGTATGCAGTGAGAGGCGAACCTATGCTTATTGATATGGATGCAAGTGCACCCACTTAATCAAATTGTTTGCTAGTTTAGTGGGTAAAGTGTTAGGCTCTTAATTTAGTGATTTTGGGTTCGAGTCCCATAAGAAGCTTTTTTTTCACAAGTACATTTTAAATCTTTGTAGTGTATGCTGTGCAGCCATTTGAAAAAGTTCATGGGTCCGCCACTGATTAGACATCGGATTTGGGGACTTTGTTATCCAAATGCACATAAGTCCAAATAAAATATAACTCATCTAAGATAATGTAACTCATTTTACTATAAGATGTAGGTCATTTACTATACATGCTATCTCACGCTGATAAAATATAACACATGTACTATAAATGTAACTCATCTACTATAAAAGTCGGATTTCTGCGCAGTCCGACTGCAGATGCCCCCGGAACCGATTACACCAACCTTTATGAAATTCACGAGTTACGTTTCATTTCGTGCAGGGATGCTATTCGACCTGGAGATGAAGGAAAGAGAAGGCTGTTGCAGGTTGCACAAGCTCCAAGGCGTTCTAGAGCTGCCAGACGGAGAACAACACTGCCATCATCACCACCATCTTTGCCACCACAGTCTTTTCAAGGTTCACCATTGTCATCAATCTCATTACCCCCATCATCTATCTCATCTCCGTCAGAGTCCCCTGTTTCTTCCCCGTCAGAATCTTTATCCCCATCACCTTCACCAGCAGCATCTCAAATTCCTCCTTCCCCAACTCCCGCTAATCCACCAATGGCTTCTGAATTCCCCCATTATACCCCTGCTCATGCCCCTTCCCCTGCCTTAAGTCCAAACTTTAGCGGAGGATTTGGAAGGACTTCCAAGTCAAGACATCACAAAGTTGTGATAGTGTCTTGGATAGTAGGGGGTTCCATATTCCTGTTTTTTGCAGCTTTCACCTTTATTTTCTTTCAAAGAAGCAAGGAAGTTACTATTAAACCTTGGGCAACAGGATTAAGTGGGCAGCTGCAAAAAGCATTTATAACAGGTTTTTAACCATTTTATCTGCAAATTTCTGAACTTAACAAAACATTTAAGGTTTTTGATGCTCATATTCAAGAATCCATTTTCCAGGTGTACCAAAGCTCCAGCGATCGGAACTTGTAACAGCTTGTGAAGATTTTAGTAATATAATTGGCACTTTATCGGATGGAACAGTTTACAAAGGAACTCTTTCAAGCGGAGTTGAAATTGCAGTTACATCTACTGCAGTAAAGTCAGCAGGAAATTGGTCAACGAATCTAGAAACTCAGTTCAGGAAAAAGGTGCAAAACTTGCACTATGGCTGTCTAGCTTACCTTTCAATTTCCGAGTCGCTTTTTTTTTCTTGTTTTCATATTTTCTTTTTTGTCATTCTCAGATAGACACGTTATCAAAGCTGAATCACAAGAACTTTGTGAATCTTATCGGCTTTTGTGAAGATGAAGATCCTTTCACAAGAATGATGGTTTTTGAGTATGCTCCAAACGGAACTCTCTTTGAGCACCTACACAGTAAGTTTTGCGTAGAGGAATAATCTTGTTTAAAGGGGTATTTTTGGAATGCAAATGTCGGACCATTTTTATGTTTTATCAATAATATTATATATATTGATATCAACTCTGGATATTCTGCAGTAAAAGAAGCGGAGCACTTAGACTGGCGAATGCGTTTGAGAATAGCTATGGGAATGGCCTACTGCCTTGAGTATCTCCACCAGCTCAACCCACCCATAGCCCACGGAACCTTACAGTCCTCATCTATATATCTAACCGAAGATTATGCAGCCAAAATATCAGATTTCAGCTTCTGGAACGAGGCAACTGCAGCTAAAATGGAATCAGCTTCCATGGAGCTACTGGAAACCCAATCTTCAGATCCAGTAAGCAATGTTTATAGTTTCGGGGTTATTTTATTCGAAATGATTTCGGGTAGGTTTCCGTATTCGGTTGATCGGGTCCCACCTGTCGACTGGGCATCGGAATATTTGAAGCTGGACAAACCCGTCAGAGAAATGGTGGATCCAACTTTAAATTCTTTTCAAGAAAATGAGGCGGAGAAATTATTTCAGGTGGTAAAAGATTGTGTCCATTCTGATCCGAATCAAAGGCCAAGCATGAAAGAGGTTGCAGCCAGGTTGAAGGAGATTACTGCAATGGAACCTGATGGTGCGACTCCGAGAGTATCTCCGCTTTGGTGGGCAGAACTCGAGATTATGTCGGAATCAAGTTAAAAGGTGAATTGAGCTGCAAAGTAGATCTCTTTTCCTTTCTTTTGTTTTCCTCATTTTCCGACCATTTTTACAATCCCTTGTAGAGTTGGATTTGCTAGTGACTGTTCTGCCCTTTTATGTCTTCTTGCTATTCTTTTTATGGGGTTTTAGTTACTTCCATCAAATTGTTGGTAAAGGATACTGTACATAAGACTATAAGAGTGCATGAAAATCTGTTGAAGCTTGTTATATGAATTTTCTGTATTTAGTTTGTGAATGCCAGCAAATGTGAAGTCTTTTACTATCAATAAAGTCGAGTTTTTCGAATGATAGCTTGTTAATACTACCTCCGTTTCTGGAACGGAACAATGCGTACACATGGTCAACTTAGTCAAACTTTGACGATTCATCTGCACACATTTCTGACAGACCAAAGAGTATCTTTTCTGC
The DNA here is from genome assembly GCA_022495995.1 of Adenophora triphylla var. japonica. Taxonomy (NCBI): domain Eukaryota; kingdom Viridiplantae; phylum Streptophyta; class Magnoliopsida; order Asterales; family Campanulaceae; genus Adenophora; species Adenophora triphylla. The sequence goes on along the minus strand of JAFEMH010006879.1, from coordinate 32,099 downwards.
ACTTAACCTCAAACAAACATTGCATCAATGATCAATTTAAATTAAAACAACTCTGATTCTGCAGCAAAAATGTGTTCATTGCAATGAAATAGAACAACAATACCAACAAGTTGTTGATAAATGAGAAGAATAAACGGAAGAATCACTTTGTCATCTTGTTTTTTTACAACAGATTCTGACCTGAGAATCTCTGACACCGTATTGTCAGACAACCAAATTGTCAAAAGCTGTTGCCAGAGTCGGCATCCATCATTCGGCTAATCGCTTCTCAATAGTATGGTCCCGAAAAATATATGCTATATCAGTTAAGGGCATGCTGAAATCCCAGTGTACCATGAACAGTTTTGGCCTTGAGCCATGGAAGTGCTGATCCCTAAACATCAGCTAGTAGGGTTCCCGAAAATAAAATTCCCAGACGACCACTGAGGCCAGGGAGAATCATTTAGATACGAGTACAGTCGCAAAACCTCTTCTCTGTACAAACGACAGCTCGTTTTCCTCTTTTCTTTCGCCTCTTTAGCCATAACCGATAAGTAGTACTACCTCTGTCCCAAAATGTCCGAAAAAAAATTCAAATTTGTTCTTGTTCAAGAGTAAATTTCGAATTTTTTGGACATTCATTCTGGGACGGAGAGAGTAGGTCTTGTTCCCCCAAAATAGAATTCAATGAATTGTTGTAACTCTTACGAGATTCTTGACTGGTCAAAGCATATAGACTCATCTATGTTGAGTGGCGACTTCATCTCGTGTTCGGCTATAAAGATCGAGGGTATCCTTGTGGTTGGGATCCAAACAGAGTGCTGCCTCGCAATCTCTGAGAGCTGACACAAAGTCACCCATTGACTCATGAAATGCTGCTCGAAGATGAAGCATTTGCAAGTCTGGCTTGAAGACTATGGCTTTATTAAGCTCTTCCACCGCTTCAGTTTCTCTTTGCTCGTCCATCATTACTGCTCAAATCAAAATTCAAACGTAAACAAACATTTAAGACCCAAAAAAATTGAATCTTTAAATCCACAACTATATACTTCCTCCGCCCCATTGTTATGGTTACTAAAATTGAATGGGCGGAGATTAAGGAAAAAGTAAGTGTTGTATGAAAAATAAAGTAGGAGAGAGAAAGTGGGGTAGGGAGATTTTTGTTGTGAGTATTACTAGTGGGTCCTATTGACTAACCATAACTTTGGGACGGAGGGAGTATGCGGGGGTGGATTTAGTGTAGGAGCCCCGGTCAAATTATATTTTTAGTTAAAAAATATTAAAAAAAAATACATTATTTACTAAGTGCACCCGCAAATAAGATTATTAATTTTTCACCTTTGCTGATAATAGATCCTATCACTAGTTCAGTTGGTAAGCTATTAAAGTTTATCACTAACGACCAGGTTTCAAATCCTATTAGCTACAAATTATTTGAAATTATTTTTAAATATGAGAAATAAACTCTTTTTCAAAATCCTACATAAATTCTTTTATAATCATATCATAAATAGTTTTTTATTTATTATTCAAGTTAATTTTTTTGCCTCTATTATGATAAATGATTTTTTCTTTTTAAATGTTTTTATATTTGGATTCTTTTGCTTATTACTTTAACCAATGTAAATGAATTTTATTTATTAACTATTAGTTTTTTCATCGTTTATTGTTTATAAAAAAGTAAATTTGAAACTTATAAGAAATAAATTACAAGATTAATTTCAAGAAATGCTTCCTAAAATGATGTCATCATTAAATCCACTATACTATAAATATCGTCTTTTTTATTTTTTCATGACATAAGCTTACTAATTCCAAGTAAACAATAAGAAGAAAACGGTGGGTTAAAGATTAGCACATTTTTATAATTAACTTATATTTTAAGTTTTGTATTATAATCTCGTCGTGTTTGAAAAAAAATAGTTTGAACTTTTATAATGTAAATTGTGCACCCGCTGTCCAAACATCCTAGATCCGCCCGTGGGAGTATGGTAACTAACTACTCCCTCCTTCCCTAAATGAATTGTCCAATTTTCATCCAAGGAACATTTTGAAAATGTTTACTTTTTGTAAGATTTAATGATAAAGATACATAAATATTCTGTCATTCACTTCCTATTTTTTTATTTTTGCCAAATTAGAACATTTCAAATACAACGTAACGCAAGGAAGAGGGTTCGAACCTTTGGCCTTCCCGAGAGAAGGCAAGTAATATATGATGAATATTCAGAAAAAATGAGTAAAAATTCATTTAGGGACAAAGTTTTTTTTTTTTTAGTAAAAGACATTTATTTAGGTACGAGGGAGTACCTGCTGCTCTATATCTGTAAGGATAAGTCCTGAGAGGATCCAGTCGAGTAGCTGTACTCAAATCACTAGTAGCAGTCTCACGGTCACTGTATTCTGAGCGTTTTTCATAAGCTGATGCACTGTTTCCCGCCTTGTTTATAAGCATCGTCATTTCATCATAGGCAGCTTTCCTATCAAATTTAAGATGATGAACACGAGCCAACCCCTGATGAGCTCTCGTATGCTTGATATCAAGGGCATTTACGTAACAGTCTGCAGCAAGATCAAGCTTACCACAATCCACATATATGCTCCCTAAGTTATTCAGTGCCTGGAAAATATCACAACGCCAAGACAATAAGCACACATTTCTTCATTTCTTCTACTGAGAAAGCACATTAATTCAAAAACTATACACACCCTCCGTCTCAAAATGAGTGTTCCAAAAAAATGTCCTAAAATGAATGTCCAATTTTTATTTATTTATTTAATTTTTGCAAAAGTTACTAAATCATCCATCATTAAACAACAAGTTCTAATTTATACTTACACTCATGATGTAATGTGATGAGATCAGTAGGGGTGTTTATGTACTTGCACTACCATAATGCTTAAATCCCAACTTTCTTAAATGTACCTCAAAGTTAAAATTGGACATTCATTTTGGGACGGAAGGAGTATATGTTTGCAGGAAATATTTCCACGATCACTTACTTGTCCTTTCCGAAGACCATCTGAAGGGCATTTAAGAGCATCCATCAGAAGTTGGATAACGTAAGATGAAGACTCGGGATCCAAAGTTGTATCTGCTAATATGTAAGCTTTAAGGAAAAAGGCTTCAAATGATCTCTGCAGAGAAATTGACGACTCAGCTTTGGAGAGAGCTTCTTCCCGATAACCAGTGTCATATAACATCCATCCCTCGTATACAAGCTTTTCATGCTCATGGATAGAATTATTACGAGCCAATCTCAAACTTCGCATGGCAACCTTTTGACAATTTAACCTAAAATGATCGTATATATTTGTAAGTACAACACATTAGGAAATATACATGAATATAGATATATATACTCCCTCCGTCCCAAAATGAATGTCCAAAAAAAATTTCAATTTTGCTCTTGATCAAGATGAAAATTTTTTGGACATTCATTTTGGGACGGGGTATATATCATGCAATCGGAGGGGAAATTCACCCAAAGTTGAGTTTGGAACTTACCGTAAAAGAAGTAGAGACTGCCTAAACCTTAAAAGACTCTTTCCAGGATCATTTGCTAGCATCTGATGAATAACAGCAAGAGAGCCAATATCATCAATAGAAGACCACCGATCATAGAGTTCCATCCAGCAATCAGCTGAGTTCCAATGTTGACCATGTTGACTAAATACATCCACAAAACGATCACCTCTAATCTTCCCATGAAACATCATATAATTCGGCTCAAGAGTTAGCAACGCTCGAATATCCCTCAAAGCAGATTGATAATCTTCAAGAACTATAAAGAACCAAGCTCGAAGTTCAAGGCAATCGGGAGATGCCTTGAACCCAATGATTTGGTTGATCTCAGAAACAGCTTCCCCAATCTGTTCCATAGCCACCATAGCAACGGCTCGATACTTGTATGGAAATGATAAGGTGGGGTCCAATTTTGTCGCACAGTCCAAATCTGAAATCTTTTTCCGACCCACGTTATACACAGACCTCTCTTGATACATCCACCCATGGGATTTATACTCATTAATGATCTTGTTAATTAGCTCATATGCTGCAAATCTTTGCCCTTGCTTGAATTTACTTCTTGCAATTCCTGCCACTGAATAAACATGCCCATTTTCAAATGCTGCCTCGAAATAACTCTCAGCCTTCTTATAATCTTCCTTTTCGAGTAACAAAAGGCCTAGTTGATGTAATGCAAGGGCCTTCTGCCATTTTTCCCTTGCACATTCATTTAATCTCTCCAACAACATTAACATATTTATTGATGTCATATTTTCTTCCATGGCGACTTGGCTAAGGAAATAATACAACAAAAAGGAAGCGTGGCCCGCCATTGCTAACCTCTCCCTAGCTTCAGAACTAACAAATAAGTTCATAACTTTTGAATTATTCAAAGAACTCGGAAGCTCTCTCAGCAAAACTTGCAAGCAAGCCGCTACTAAGAGATTTGCCCGTTCCTCCAAACCATACTCAATAACAATCAATGCATCTTCAACACTACAAACCAATGGAACAAGATAAAGTTCACAGGCCAACTTCATTTCCTCACAACAGAACTGATTAGCAAACGAAAGGACTTCCAATACTACATTAGGAGAAGAAAAATCTAATCTTTTGATCCTACTGAACACCTCCACAGCTTCCATCCCTTCCACCGATATTCCGATTCGTGAAAAATTGATGTTATTTTTCTCTGATTCAACAAAACTACCATACAACATTGCTTTCAACGGGGTCGAAAGATCAGCAATTTTATCTCTAACACAAACAATTTCTTGATTTTCAATAAGAAAGACTACTTTGTTATCAACTATAGAACTTGAAAATTCATACCCAATTGACATATCTACACCACTGTCATATTTACACAAACATTGACAATGATCAAAAATGGAATTTGGATCATACCCATTTACCAAAGTGCCCTTGGGGCACTCAAGAACCTTTCCGATACAATCCAATGATGAAATCCCCACCAGCTCGTCTTCTCTCCGCTCGTACCGGAGCCACGATGACAGCACGACTTTGGAGTGCAAGTCAACGGCGTGTTGCCGGGCCGACTGAAGGCTCCGGCGAAGAAGCTTCGGATCACCCAGTGCGCACAATAGTGAGTACTGTTCAATATATAGTAAAGATTTTTCAAATCCATGGGACCTTTCGATTCTCTGGTAGAGGTCAGCCAGGGAGTCAATGAAGTCGACGGGTTTCAGGTAAGGGTCTATGGCGGGTTCAAGGAGGTGCGTAGTAGGGAGGCCATAAGGAAGGAAAGTTTTGGATACCGAAACGACGTCGTCGGTGTTGGGGTTCGACAAAATGGAATTGATCGTGAGGTGGTGGTGGTTGTCCGGCGGTGGGTGGTTGACGGCGTGAACTTGGGTGGTTTTGCAACGTTGACCGAATTTCATGGAGTTCGACATCTGAAAGATTTGGCGACGAATTAGATTTACAAATCTTGAAGATTCAGAGATGGGTTGTTTTGAAGACTGAAATCCATCACTTTCTTTGCTTGAAATCGACATGAATTGAATTGGGTGGTAGCGAAAAACCTGAAATTCAAACTGAAAACACACTTAGTGTGTGAGAGAGAAAGAGGGAAGGAGGAGGGTGGTGGTGGAGGGTTGGATTTGATGAACAGAGAAGAAGGAAGAAATTTTGTGGATGGTGAATCTCAACATTATTTTAATTATTGTTTTATTTTATTAGAAAAAATGATTATTTAATTTGGAGTGGGAAGAGTTTTGCACTAACTTTCACTTTCTAGTTTGTGGAGAAGCAGAGAGTTTTGCACTCACTTTCACTTTTAAAACTTTGGTTAAGACATTTTGAGAGGGTAACACAACAAAATGAAGAACAAAGTGGTTTAAAGAGTAGGAAAATCAAAATTGCAGCTACACCTCTATCAATCATGCATTAATTTTTAGTAGGATTAAATACTATGATTTTATTGTTACTACTCCCTTCGTCCCTGAAAGATTGTCCCATTTATCATTTTGATTTATCCCAAAAAGTATGTTAAATTTCTAAACTTAGGCATGAATATTAGTGCAAATCTACTAAGGTACAAGAAAGTGAAGCTCTTTCTTAATAATTACAAAATGTACAACAGAACAATCTTTTTTTAGGGACGGAAGAAGTATTATTAGTCAAAAGTGAAAGTTGTAAGGACCCGATTTTGAAAATTCAACCTGTTACGTAAGTATCACATACTAATACTAGTTCATTAAGCAAAAACAACTTGATTTCAATACTAGTTCATTAAGCAAAAACAACTTGATTTCACATGATTTATCAAATGCACATCCAAATATGAATAAATGTTATTGGTGCCTAGTAGGAAAAGTGTGTAGACTTATACTCTCTCCGTCCCAGAAAACTTTACCCCTTTACTATTTACTATTAAGAACGGAAAATAAGAAATGATGTTATTAAAGTATGTGTTGTGAGTGGGAGGAGAGAGAATGAGTGGAGAAAATAGTAAATTTGAAAAGTGTTGTGAGTGGGAGGAGAGAGAATGAGTGGAGAGAATAGTATTTTTTTTTTCCTTTTTAGGAAAGTGGAACTTTAAAGTGGGACGTCCAAAATAGTAAAAGGGGTAATGTTTTATGAGACAGAGGGAGTATATCATAATAAAAGAATACAATTCTTCAATGTATGATAAGAAATACTCCCTCCGTCCCACGTCATTGAGGACCATTTTTCCGGGCACGATAATTAAGAAATATTATTAAGATAATAAAAATGTGTGGTAGGAAATGAAGAGAGAGAATGAGTGGAGTTGGTTGAATAAATTGTGTGGTAGGAAATGAAGAGAGAGAATGAGTGGGTGGGGTAGGGTGAATATAAAATAATAAATTTATTTCCATTTTGGACAGTTTGCATTCACGTGGGACGGACCAAAAAGGAAATAAGTTTGCATTCACGTGGGGCGGAGGGAGTATCACGTAAAGGATAGGGGCACAAAATGCCCACAAAATCTTCCCATTCTTTTTATCTTATTTGCTAATGATAATTTTATACTATGAAATAAGAAAGGGAGGGAAGGAGGTGAAGAGAATTAATGCATTGTCTTCCATTTTAATAGATTTGAAAAAGTTGCGGGAATACATCAACTTTGAAATCAAGGATAATTTACGGGACTCCACATAGGAGCCAACTCATAACCTTTTCATTTATTTTCAAGCATGAATTTTGTGAGTGTATTCAAGTTGCATGTTATACCCTAAAGAATTAGGCTAAAATGGGTCCATTTCCCTACTTTTAACATTTTTTTATAAGCAAACGATAAAATCAGTTGTATTTACAATAAGAAATTAGGCTAAAATGGGTCCATTTCCCTACTTTTAACATTTTTTTTATAAGCAAACGATAAAATCAGTTGTATTTACAATAAGAAAAAAAAATATCACTTTACATATAATAAAGGCTCAGCTCAAATATCAATAAGAAATCTCACCTTGAATAACTTTGAGCACTCAATCTATCGAAGAATTCAGATTGACAAAAAGCCGCCTACCAGACATCAAAATTTGCGAAGCATCCTTGTGTAATAAGAATAATGATAACCTTTTAAGTGTGATAGAATGCGCGATTTGTCGCAATTGATCGACGAAAATATCAATAAACAAACAAGCAATTAAAGATAGGCTCTCAGAAGAAAAAGATGAGAAAGTAATGACTTTTAACTTACGAAAGAAATTCATTATATACTCCCTCCGTTCCACATTTTTATAGACTTTTGGGTTTTGCACGGGAATTAAGGAGGAAATATTATATTGAAAGTGTTGTGAGTGTAAAAATAAAATAGGAAAGAGAATGAGTGGAGAGAATAGTAAATTATAATGGTGATGTGAGTATTAAAATAATGTAGGAGAGAGAATGAGTGGAGGGAATAGTAAAGATTCTTTTCTATTTTAGGAAAGTATATATTATTGTGGAACGCCCAAAAAGAAAAGTTTATGTATTATCATGGGACGGAGGGAGTATATGTGTGTGTATATATATAACATATTAAATATAATTGAAGCAACAACACAATTATTTGTATTTCAATATTGATATTAAATAAAATGTGTTGTTCGATCAAGGAAACGAAGAAAGCATAAGTTTTTGAATTATTATATCTGTACTCTAAATGAATAGTATTTATTTTTTAATTTGTCAAAAATAAAGCATTTTTAAAAATAATCTCTAAGAAACAAATATTTAATTAGAGACAAAGAGAGTACAATGAATATTCATTTTCAAGTTTATAATTTTGTCAAATATTAACTCAGGTTTTATAATCTTTCTAATGTAACAAAATTAAATTTGCTTCCAATATCAATTTATATAGCACAAAATTTAGGGAGAAACGCGTTTCTCCATAAGTTATGGAGAAACGGGTCCCGACATGTCGCGCGACAATGAGCTAGATAGCCAGAAACCTATGAAAGTGATATCCAGAAACCTTCAAATGAATATCCAGAAACCTTCAAAATGTTTCTGGATATACATTTGAAGGTTTACAGATATCGAAAACCTTCAATAGCAATTTACGGATATGCCCTAACACATTCACGGATATGCACCTAGCTTTTGGATATGCACCTACAGGTTTACGAATATACATTTCACATCCTTCGGCTATCAAATACAAAACTTGGATATCAACTGCAAAGCTTGTTATCAAATGCAAAGCTTACGGATATCCAGAAGAGCTTTTTATCTTAGCCTTGGGTTTTTTTTTCCTGGATATACATTTCACATCCTTACGGCTATCAAATACAAAGCTTACGGATATCAACCGCAAAGCTTCGCTATCAAATGCAAAGCTTACTGGATATCCGAAGCTTTTGGTCTTGGCCTTGGGTTTTTTTTTTCTGGTTATCAAATGTAAAGCTTCTGGCTATGAAAAACACGTTTCTCCATAGTTATGGAGAAACGCGTTTCTCAGCAGACGCACTCTTTATATAGGGCAAATTGCAATTTAGTAACTTGAGTTTTATCATAAATTGCAATTAGTTATCCAATTTGTCAAAGTTGTGATCCGATTCCTCAGTTGAACTGGAGCAACGTGATATAAAATTCGTTAGCCGGTTAAAAAACTAACAAAACAGGTGGCATTTACAGAACATGTGAGCTTTTAAGAGGACAATTATGTCATTTTAACAAAAACTAACGAAGATGACAAAAAATGAATTCAAACATGTCCCTCAATGTAAAAAAATTAACGATGTTTCCTTCTCCATTACCATTCCATTACCATTCATCGGTGCTGCCATTGTTGCATTCTACCATCGATTTGTTCTTATGAAGTAACCATTAAAGCGATTGGTTCATTCAGGAGCAACTACTAAATTACGCATGATTTACTCCATTGTTCAAATGAAATAAGAAATTTTTGGTTTATCAAATTGTAAATAAAATTGCCAATAACAAATTTCAAAAGAAAAACAACACATAAACATAAAATTATCCTCAAAAAATTCTCAGATTTCACAGTCTATTGCACACATACACAAGTACAAATTTCTCGGATTACAATTCATGGCAGATTTCTCAAATTATCCTTGCAAATTTCAAAGGAAATTGAAAAAAATATTTCGATTAATGAAGAGGGTAGAAATGAGACATAGACTCTCACACATAGGCACAAGAAAAGGACAACGACTAGAGATGTTAATAGGGTCGAGAATCGCAGGTCCAGACTTATTAAACCGGGTTTTTACAGGTCAGGTTCGCAATTTTGGCAGACCGTTTAAAGCGGACCGTTTAAACCGCGACCGATTAGGGACCGAAGTCGATAGGGCTAGACCGAAACTGATAGGGTTGGACCGATTAACATCTCTACTTGATATCAAATGTGGTTGAAGACTAAATGTGGATGTGTTTGAAGACCGAAGAGCGAAGATGATATTTATGATTATTGACTTATTTTATCATTTCATGTTTGGTTATTACTTTTTATTTTTTAACTAGTAAAACACTAAAACTTGAATTTGAAATTTGTTTGTGTTTTGAACTTTATCACTTTACATTTAAAATTGTTGACTCATAGTATGACTCATTTGAGACTTTGAGTCATTTTGTTTTGGATTGTGTGTTGTTGAATGTTATTTTTTGGCTCGTTGCTCGTTAATTACTTGATTTCGAATTATATATTTATATATATACGTTTTTTTTTATTTTGTTTAGGTGTAACCCGTTAGTGACCCGTTTAAAATCGAAACCGAGAGAGGTAGGTCTACGTTCGCAATTTTGGCGAACCGTTTAAAGCGAATCGTTTAAACCGCGACCGATTAGGGACCGAAACCGATAGGGCTAGACCGAAATCGACAGGGTTGGACCGATTAACATCTCTAACAACGACACAACATGAACATAATCAGACGGAACAACTTCAACTACTCCATCTCCTTATTCAATTGCCATCATCATCAAGATTCATCATTACAAAAAAAAAAAAAATTGAACAAATGGGTAAGTGAAATACACAAGACAAAGAATGGGTTATTGACCAGGGTGCTTTTGGATTTATAGATGGCGACTTCATCCAGAGGGACTGACGTAGCGGAAGACTTGATAAAGATTAATCACAGAATTTCGCTCGAGAAATTCAGCGATCAACCGTCAATTTTCGCTCGAGAAAACTGAAGAGTAAACACTCAAATTTTATTAATCAACAACTTAATTTCGGAATTACAATTAACCCTAATTATATAGTGACTCTAGGACTTGAAAAACAAGTCAAAAACTTTCCAAAATAACCCTAGTCTATATAGTAACCTAATCAATCAATAAAACCTTAAAATAAAGTCCTAATATACTTCTAATACCAAAAATATTACCTATTTAAAATAAATTCCGAAAATAATAAAATAATAACAAATAAAAACAGTAAAAATCAAATCCTAACTTGTCATAATAATTTCCCTTCATCATTCTCCCCTGCTTGAAGAAAATTCGTCCTCGAATTTTAAGTTTTGCTTGAATTGAAGCACTTGAAACTATTTGATTTGACTTTAAATTTAGTACCACTCGCCATGATATCCATCCAGTCTGTCCATCCATTCATGAGAATGTTCACAATAATCATCTTTTTGAAGAACCAAGAATCTGAAACATTAGAACTATCAACATTGAAAGGATCTTCGTAAGGATGACCAATATCAAACTTCCACATCAATTTATCTTGTGAAAATTCAACGCCAACCATTGGTACACCCATATGATGAGATGTTGGTAATTGACAGATTTCACAATTACATTCATCATAAATAGGTGGTTTTGACCAATCGATGAAAAGTTCGGCAGTCACCGATTCGACGAAAGGCCACGAAATATCACCACCATCAGAATCCACCTCCCAGTCTCGCTGTCCATCGCTGCCACCAGGTCTAGGCTGATTCCTCAGAGTCTGTTGATTGAACAAGTCGGCCATCCAGACCGTTAACTGTTCCATCAACAACTCCATACGTTGATCTACGATGGATCCGATGCGTTCCTCCAGAACCGCTTCATCTTGCTCGTAGATCGCTTCCACAGTTTGTCTCTTTTGCCCCCGAACCATTCTTCCTGAATCGAACGAAAGGCTCTGATACCAACTGACGTAGCGGAAGACTTGATAAAGATTAATCACAGAATTTCGCTCGAGAAATTCAGCGATCAACCGTCAATTTTCGCTCGAGAAAACTGAAGAGTAAACACTCAAATTTTATTAATCAACAACTTAATTTCGGAATTACAATTAACCCTAATTATATAGTGACTCTAGGACTTGAAAAACAAGTCAAAAACTTTTCAAAATAACCCTAGTCTATATAGTAACCTAATCAATCAATAAAACCTTAAAATAAAGTCCTAATATACTTCTAATACCAAAAATATTACCTATTTAAAATAAATTCCGAAAATAATAAAATAATAACAAATAAAAATAGTAAAAATCAAATCCTAACTTGTCATAATAATTTCCCTTCATCAGGGACATAGCTAGCCCTAATCTTAATAGGTTTACGAAGGGTGTAATCGGTCTGCGAGTGACAGTGAGTAGACGCTCGCTTTCTTTAAAGGCTATATTGAACTGATGGAGGATCTACTTATCTTCTTTCTCTTCGACCCCATTCAATTTCACTATCCCGGTGCTCTCATTCGCCGCCGCCAAAAGGAAGGGAAGGGATGGGTGTAGATCTGGAGAGAGAGAGAGGGGCATAGCTAGACTTATAATGCAGAAGATGACAGGGGCACAACATACGTGAAATGACATATTTCTCCTCTAAAGAAAACTCACTTGTTTTGCACATACCACCTATTTCATTAGTATTTTAACTAGCTAATGACTTTTACATCACATTGCTCCTGTTTAACAAACTGAAAAATCAGATTGCAACTTTGACAATTGGATAATCAATTGCAATTTATGATAAAACTCAGGTTACTAAATTGTAATTTACCCATTTATATACTCCCTCCACTTAGAAGTCCAAGTTTCAAAGCTATAATTTGTAATTTTATATTTTTTTGTTTTTGCTTTTTATAATATTATATTTTAAAGATATGTTTAATCATTTAAATAACTTTTACGATATACTTCTATGTAAGAAAATATCATATGCATATTGAACATGGATTTTTTTTTAAGAAAAATATTAAAAATTCAACTATAAAAAGTAGGCAAGTCAAAAAATACTCTTTACCCGCTAACCTGCTTAATCCGACTCATTAATTACCCAACTTAATCCGACCCAATAATATAATTGAGTTCAAATGAGTTACCCTATTTAACCCGTAAAAATTAACGGAATAGAGCAAATCAACCCGTCAGCCCGCTATAACACGTCATGTTTAATTATCGTCTTTTTCCTGTATCTTTTTCAGCCCAATTTCCTGGCCAGATTTCCGGCAAATTTTTCGGTAACTTTTGAGGCAGGTTTCCCGGTCATTTTTTTGGGTTGGAATTCCGCGAACTTTTTCGACAGATTATCGACAGGCTTTCCGGTGCGTTTTCCGACAAAATTCTGGGTAAAATTTTTCGATCATCTTTGTCGGCAGATTTTTCGTCCATTTTTTCGTTTCTATGAAATATAATCTATATTACAATAGAGATGAGATCTAACCGCTACACAAAGAGTGACTCAGATTTAATCTTGCAAAAGACAAACAACAAATGTGATTGAATCTACGGATTCCTTTACTATAGCAGTTATCAGCGGTTATGAACTCTTCTCCCAAAACGATTTTTTCTCAAAATATTCCATTTTAAAAAATATATATCTAAAATAACATCTTTCAAAACTATTGACCAAAATGGCCCATTTTTTGAAACTCGCTACACGGTATAGCAAGTTTATAATTTTTTTTCGTTTAAACTCGCTAAACCATTTAGCGAGTTTAAATTTTAATATTAAATAATAATAATAATAATAAAACAAATTTGAACTCGCTAATTGAATTAGCGAGTTCTAAGTTTCTTTTCTTCCGTGTGAACACAATCACATTACTAATTCATTCTCCGTCTCGCTTTAAATTACAAAATAAAAATATAAAATTATTTTTTAATAAAGAAAACTAAAAAATAAATTTTAACTCGCTAATTGAATTAGTGAGTTCTAAGTTTCTTTTCTTCTGTGTGAACACAGCCAAATTACTAATTCATTCTCCGTCTCTCTTTAAATTACAAAATAAAAATATAAATTATGTTTTAATAAAGAAAACTAAAAGAAATATTATTTTTTACGTCTAAAATAATTACTTAAAAATTTACTACTATAAAAAAATTATTTCCTTCATATCAAAAATGAATATTACTTTCGACTCAAAATATATAACAAAAAATAATACTACATTTTTTGTCTAAAAAATTGAACATTACTTCCTTCATCCCAAAAAAATAATTATTTTTTAAAATGTTCATTGAGACGAAGGAAGCAATGTTCATTTTTTATATAGAAAGTAGTATTAATTTTGGGACGAAAGTAATATTCATTTTTTAAATGAAGGAATTTATTTTTTTAAAGAAGTAGAATTTCTTTCTATGTAAAAAAAAATTGAACATTTCTTCGTTCGTCTCAATGAACATATTTTTAAAAGACAAGATTTAGGGGAAAACTAGTTTCTCCTTAAGTTATAGAAAGTCCTGTTTTATAAACTGTTCCTAAATATTCACTAACTACTTGCAAGTAGAAAAAAAATGGACTTTTTATAATTTATGGAGAAACTAGTTTCTCCCAAAACTTGCTCTTTTTTAAAAAAAATTATGTAGTATGCAATACGTTTTGAAGTTAAATATTTTAGAACTGCTGCTCAAAAAACTTTTTCTTTATTCTATCCTTACTACATGTTGTGCTTTTATTTTTCTTACATCTTACATGAATTGTGTAGTATGCAATACTTTTTGAAGTTAAATATTTTAAATATTTGAATTTATAATGTGCGTCGGTTCTACGGCTGGCATAACCCTCGATTCTCTCTTTCACAGGAACCCTCGATTGCCACTCAAGAGTATATCTAGGAATCTTCTTCAACATACGCATGCGGAGGAGGAGTATGAGTAGGAGAAGAAGATTAATGATATCTTCCAAAATGAAACTCATTCAGGTGCATCTCCACCTTCTCTTTTTATGCGTATACATATACCTACACAAGTTTTTTTTTGGTAAAACACCTCTCTGTTGTTTCCAATTGTTAATCTTGATGTTTGTTGGTTTCATCGGTCTAATTTATTTATTTATTTTTGTGGGGTGTGGGTAGACATGTCCAAACGGTTCTGGTTCCCGGTTTCGGAACCGCCGGTTTCCGATTCCCAAATAGCTGGAACCGTATTCGAACCATATTAATCCGATTCCCGATTCTATCCGCCGGTTCCAGTTCCATCACCATCTAACTTTTTTTTTAAATCCAAACCTCTTAAAACAGTAAAGACGCTAAATATTACAACGTTTATCTTAATTATAATCTAATTTAAATAAAACAACACTATTCTACAAGTACAAATACTAAATAAATGCTAAATATTACATTTAACTTACCTTGATCAATCGCCGGTTCCCGGTTTTGAAATCGCTGGTTCCCGATTTCGCCGGTTCCTCTGTTCCCAATATGGTGGATTCGTATTCGAACCGTTTCAATCCGGTTCCCGGTTACGTTCAGTTTTCGGTTCCGGCGGTTCCCGATTCTCGCCGGTTCCCGGTTCCGGTTCTACCCGCCGGTTCCATCGGTTCCCGATTCTATTTGGACATGTCTAGGTGTGGGGGTGGGAATTATGTGTTTTCTATTTCTATATTTTCTAAAAAACCTCTTTGTTCTTTTTTCGGCTTCTATTCATGTTTGATTCCTTATTTAAAAAAATGAAATTACATGGAAACAATTGCATATACAGGTGTCTAATCCTACATATTTGATTAGTTTAAAGTAAAGTGTTCAAGGTTTCCTGATTTTAGAAAATGAAGGGAACACGAAAAGAGATATTATCATTCGTTTATTTCGTTGAACCTATATTTTGTTTAGGCTCAACTCATTTACTTACCCATTCAATTATTGAGCTCTGACCGAAAGTTTTGTTAAAGCTCCAGTTGCTAATTGCTAACAACAATGTATATATATGTGTATATTTGTCCCCAACAAATGCTTTTCTCCACTTATTTTAAGCATCACCCTACACCAATTCAAGGAAACTTTTGGCATAACATTTTCCTTCATTTTGACACAATCTGATCCATTGAAGAAAAATGGTGCTGCCCAATTGAAAATGAGTAAACAAAGGGTGGTGTTAATGTTGAATGCTTTCAGTTTTTTGCCATTCTTACAGTTATATGGTATGATTTTGCACTTTTCATCTTTATGTTTCAATAAAAATTAAAATTAGTGATTTAGTTACATGTCATATTTTGTACTGCTAAATTGTTAGTGAAATATGTCATCAAGAAATGATTTGAGTTGTGCAGTATCCTTAAACTAAATGACTTACTTCGTACTATATTGTGTTAATTAATAGGATTTTTTTTTCAAATAATTCCATTTTAAATCAATATCTACCCAAATGACACTAGGGAAATTTTATGTACCAAAATGACCATTTTCTGTGAAGTCGGCATTGACAATGCCGTTTTTGACTTGAAGACAGCATTACCAATGCCGACTTTAGTCAGTCCAAATGGAGGGTTAATTTCTGGTGGCATGATTAATTAGGATTTCTGTTTTAACTGAAGTCGGCATTGGCAATACCGACTTCAACTAGGGTTTAAGTGAAGTCGGCATTATCATTGCCGACTTCATGCCAACATAAATTCAACTCACAGCCTCTTCTTTCTTATTCTTTCATAACCATTTCTCTCCATTTCAATTTCAACGCTCAACATTTTGTGAATTAAGCATTATTTAAGGTACATTTTATTCTTTTTTATATATTTTGATTTGTATAATGTGATTGTAAACTAGAGTTATTTGTTGTTTTTTTATATGTTTTGACTGTCGAATTAATTGATATATTTTAATTTGTATAATGTGATTGTAAACCAGAGTTATTTGTTGTTTTTTTATATATATTTTGATTGTTGAATTAATTAGTTTAGGAAAAAATATGAGTGGACTTCCACTTATTTTCATGTGCTACTGGGGAGGAGATGATGAACACCCGTTTGAAGATAGTAATCTTGAACAGGGGCCGAAATTTCCACTTAGGGCAAAAACTCGCTGGAGTTACAAAAAAATGATTAGGAAGTTATATAAGAAAATTGATATAGATCCAAGGGATATTAAGTTGAAAGTTATTTGTAGATCCTCATATGATGGGCAATGGGTTTGCAAATTACATTCTGCTTAAAGTCGAGAATGATATGTGTGTGAAAGTCATGTTTGATGTTTCTGCTCAATTAGGTGGGATTGGTAGCTTGCAGCTGTATATTATCATGGATTTTAGACTTTTTGATAATAATGTGCATTCAGATGAGGTTGAAACACGTGAGGAGCCGATACAAAATGATAACTACCTTGAGAGAGATGCTGGTGGTTTTGAAACACATGTGGAAGAGGAAAGGGAAGTGGAATCGGAAGTGGAAGCAGAAGTGGAAGGGGAAGGGGAAGAGGTAAAGGAACGTGAAAATGATGATGATTCAGATTATGAAAGTCATATCCTTGCAGTAAGTTCTGATGCTGATTCTGGATATGAAGATTGTTCGAGTCCAACTGATAACGAGAATGACGGTGATGATAGGGAAGGTGGTGATGTAGGAGCACAGATGATTACTTTTCAAGGTGAACCGCAAAATCAAATGTATGGGAGAGGAGACTATCAATTTTACCTTGATATTGGTGAAGGGTCAGAGAATTATGATAATAGTGAATACAAGTTTGCAGAATGGAATGCGGAGAGTGATGGAATTGCTAAAGGTATTGGCTTCTCAGACAAGATTGATGTGCAATACCAAATAAATAAGTACCATATTAAGAAGAATCTGAGGTTCAAGGTGAGAAAGAGCACACCGCAAAAGTGGACTATTGAGTGTCTGGGTATTTGGCCCTTGTTTGGAAGCATTAGCTCATTGCCGTCCTGTCATTTCTATTGATGGCACATGCTTGCATGGAAGATATAAAAGGGTAATACTTATTGCTATGGGTGTTGATGCGAATGATAGATTACTTCCACTTGATTTTGCACTTGTTGAAAAAGAGGACCATGAAACTGGTCTTGGTTCTTACATCTTGTTTGCAGACATGTTATTAGGGGTCGTGAAGTTTGTTTGATATCTGATCGCCACAATGGGATCCTTGCCACTATTGGAGAAAATGGATGGCCACGAACTGTTGTGCACAGGTGGTGCATGTTGCATTTACGAGCTAATTTACTTTACACTCATAAGGGTGTTGGCTTAAAAGATCTTTTTTGGCGTGCTGTTACCGCCACCAAGGAACGGAAGATGAAAAATTTCTTGGCTCAGATTCGTATAATCAATCGCGAGGCAGTTAAATGGTTTGAGTTTTTGTATGCTAAATATTGGTCAATGGCGCATGATGATGGATATAGGTACGGCATTAAGACTACCAATTTGTCTGAGGTTTTTAATGGTGTCATGAAAGGAGCACGAGGGATGCCTATTTCGGTTATTGTTGAGATGGCCTTCTATAGGTGTGTGAAATACTTTCAAAATAGACTCTCGGTATCAATAAGGGCTTTAGGGGGGTATCCTGTTAACCCCAACATAAATGCGAGACTACAATTCAGTCAAAGGGTCCAACAAAAATATGACTTCAACTTGAAGAAGGCCGACTATCATAGTGTTAGAAGGTTTAACAATACTCCAGTAGGTGTTTATCAAGTTACAACTGGGCGACGCGGTGAAAGGGGTGGAAAGGTTCAAGTGGTGAAATTGGGTCCTTGAACATGCACTTGTGGCAAATGGGTGCAATATCATTACCCTTGTTCGCATGTTCTTACCTGCTTCAAAGCTCAACATATTGATGGTTTGAATTTTGTTGATTCCTTTTACAGTCTTGAGGCGTACTACAATACATGGAGGGGCACTTTTAATCCGATCCATGATGAGGCTTATTGGAATGTAGATCATCTTGTCCCAAGTTTTTATCCTAACCCGATGCACCGTCGTGATAAGAAGCAAGAAAGACCTAAATCAAGGCGGATTAGAAATAGGATGGATTTGCAGGTGGAGAAAAGAAAGTTTCGTTGTGGGATATGCAAGGGAGAAGGTCACACTAAAAGAAGATGTCCAACTCTTAGGGAGGAGGATTAAATGTTATTTTCTAGTACTTGTAATATATTTTGTTTAACTATTCGTGAATGTTTGTTTTATTTGAACTTTGAACTTGTATTATATTTAAGTATTCGTGGATGTTATTTTATTTGAACTTGTAATATATTTAACTATTTGGGTTTCATCACACCTGTTCCGCAGTTTCAGTAGTACCTGCCAGTTTATGCTCCAGCTTCACATAATCAGTTTGAGCCATGTGGCTATGTTTTGAGACCCCTATACCCGCCTGAATACGATCATGAGTGGCTAAAAGAAAATTCGCAGGCCTCAAGTTTTCAGTTGACATCCACCGGACTTAGTGAATTCACCCGTCATTTTCACCAGTCTACTGCTGTGGTTCCCCTACTGATAAAAGTCTTGTTGCGAGTTACTCGAGAGTTCCCGTTGACCCCCATGTGGCAATATTGATGGAGCAAGTGAAACAAATGCAAGGAAGCTTGATCTCATGATGAGTACCAGTACTCCCTCAACCCAAGATGTCGAACCAGGCAAAGAAATGATTCTACCATGCAAAACCCAATGCCACTAGCACCAAGCGGCAACTGCACCCAACTCAGCACCAGTTCCTCACAAAGGAAAGAATGTCACAGCCTCCTTCAGACAAATCCAACAATGGAACCAACTGAACAATGGAAATCCAAGTCTTGAGAACAACAATGTTTCCCGAGAACTCCGCTCCATCCGTTATGATGATGCAGAGATGCCTTTAAGCAAGATGCTGGAAGAATTAGTGAAAGAAAAGCTGATAAAGCCACTGGAGAATTGGAAGCCCAAGAACCCCAACATTTGGTTGGATGAGTCTAAGCACTGTCTTTTCCACCAGTACCACGGGCACGACACTGATGATTGCCATTATCTGAAGCATGAGATCCAAAAGTTGATAGAAGATGGGAAGCTTGAGAGCCCCCATGGGCCAAAAACAACAAGCCATGTTCATAATGGTAAGAGATCGAATCAAGAAGTGCAAGGTCAGAAACGTCATTTTGATGATTTTGGGACGCCCATGAGCAAAGTTTTTGACGATTTGGTGAGACAAGGTCTTCTCAAACCTCTAGAGAATTATCAGCCGAGGAACCCACGTAACCTTGACAGGACCAAGTCATGTGAATACCACAATCATTATGGTCACACGACAGACCAGTGCCTGACTCTGAAGAAAGAAATCCAAGGGTTGATGTACGAATGAAAGCTCAAGTTCCCTGGCAGTCCAACCAGTGAAAAGTAGCTAGGCTAGGGGTTACCTATCTTTAAGCAAGATTAAGAAAAAGAAAAAAAATATATAGTCTCTCAGTCAACTCGCGTAGGTTCTAGTACTTTCCTCTTTCAATCAAGTCCTCCTCGGACATTCTAATTAATCTTCAATCTTCTATAAAAGAGTCTTTTTATTTTCTTGCTAGACTTAAGACATTATTTGCACACCTACATTACATTTAATGAAATGGTTTTATTTTATATGATCACTTGCATTGCTCGACAAATAATCTCTCGAAATAATTAACGCTCTGATTAATCGGTGTGAGAAAGTCAACTAATGCCTTCCCCATACACTTTCCTTACCCCACAAAGGCCTCCATCAAGCCATATACTTCTCTTACCTCACAAAAGCCTTCATCAAACCATACGCTTCCCAAATCATGTCCTCACCATCACCTTGATCAAAGTCAACGACGGCGGCAGTATCAAGGAACAACAAGAGGTCACTCAGCATCGAAAAATTGACCCTATGTTGATGACAACCTAGGAGATTGCCTTTGCCTTCAGATGCTTCAAAAAAAAAAGAGCAATAGTGCAAAAAAGAGTAATGCCCAGCTAGACTAAAAATCTTGAAAAAGGACGGTCTAGGCATAAAACAGGGTTGCACATAAAAAAAAATAGTGCAAAAAAGAGTAATACCCAGCTAGGCTAAAAACCCTGAAAAGGACGGTCTAGGCAAAAAACAGAGTTGCACATAAAAAAAAGAATAAAACAATGGAGCGGTCAAGGCAAAGACAGAAACATTTCATAAGCCCTTAGGTATATGCAAATTCTCTCTGTCCCTATGAAAGATAAAAATCAAGAAGCAATTGAAGCAGCCGTCCAAAAATGACTTGGTCAAGGAATCATCCCAAGGCCCATGCCTCACCATCCAACCTTCTCATTCGAGCCTTTCCACTAAAGGAACCGCAAATCCCATTTCCCAAAACCAAACACAGTTCAGCCGAAGCCGAACTACGGTGACCTGAGCTCCTCACAATGAGGAAAGCGTAGGCAACCAGAAATGGTCCGGTCATAAACACATTCAAATCCCCAAAAATTCAGTCTCATCAGTGGCCTCTCCCATAAATATGGCCAAATTCCAGAAAATCCGATCTCATCAAAGACCTCTCTATACACAGACCTTTCTTTCACACTCAGCCAACTTTGATCCGCGATATCGGTTGAATTTCTCCTCATGATTAATAAAAATGTTTTTTCATATCGAGATTAGTGGTTGAATAACCCGAATATTAATAAAGGGTTTTAAGCAATCTTGTGATCATTGTAAATAAAACAAGTTTTCAGATGTCTTGACAAGTCTTCCTTTTCTACATCTTAGAAAAGATAGCGCTAAACACTAATTTTCTGTCAGCGGAGGCTTTCATACACTTTTACAAACCTTTCTACGCATATACTCTCTCAAAAGAGTCAAACCCAAAGCGAGTTCTCGTGCCTACGTCGAATAAGGCTATCAAAATAACACAAAATCGGGATCTATTCCCACCTTTTGAAAAATATGCCCCTGCATGTATAAATTTCTAAAATTCCCTTCTTCCAAATCTTCTTGCGGTTGACTGAGTGACTAAAGAAAATTAGAAAGTAAGTACAAAAGGATAGGTTTTTCCCTCTTCTGCTACAATTCGCATTAGGGCTGCCTTGAAACTCTTCAAGGTTGGGGCTTTGCCAAGCCATTTCTTTAGACTGGGGCTTCTTTAGTCATTTTTGGGTCCGCATCGGATTCTTCACTAGGTCCCTAGATAGATTCAGTTTTGGTCAGATCAACCTCAGGATCACTTTTGCAGTACCAATCAGATTGGAACTTTTGCTAGGTCATAAGATTGGGGCTCTGTCAAGTCACTTTTTCAAAATCTAGACTTCGCCTACTCAGATCATCAAACGGGGGCTTTGCCAATGAAAAGATCTTTTCCTCGCTTTAATAGAACCTGGGGCTTTGCAGAATTTTTTCCCTCAGACCGGGGCTTCAATGAGTCACATCCACGCTTAGAGGAGAGGTTTGGTCACTTTGACATTTGCTTCAGTCTTTGGTTCTAAAAGCCTGTCAACATCAGCTTCAAGTGCCAGAGTTTGAGAAAGGAACATTAATCAAGACCCGAGGTTTAAACTCAGTCTCAGCCCAAGAGGGAATTCAGGTCCACATTGACAACATCTCAGCAACAACAATAGTTCAGTTCGCACCCAAGGCATACGACACCACCTGCTCGAAACCTGTCTCAAACAGTTCCCAAACACATACATCCAAACACATGCATCCAAACACATTCTTTCATAAAACTCCTCTCACATTGCCTTTCCGCAAAAGAGTCAGCCCGTGGCTCATATGACATGCACAAAGAAAAATAACCTTAAATGATTACCAAATCAAAATAGGAAATACTTTTGCCTAAAATTTTCCCATTATCTCCAAATGGGATAACGTTTCCTCTGAGAAATCCTCCGTTATCGTCAAATGGGATAACGTTTCCTCCGGAAAGTCCTCCGTTATCGCCAAATGGGATAACGTTTCCTTCGGAAAGTCCTCCGTTATCATCAAATGGGATAACGTCTCCTCTGGAAAATCTCCGTTATCACCAAATGGGATAACGTATCCTCCGGAAAATTTTCCGTTATCTTCAAATGGAATAACGTTTTTTCCCAAACCATTTTTCGTAGCCCGAAAGGCTTTAAATTACCCGGTCCGAAAGACCGTATAAATTTTCCAAATCATTGTCCGTAGCCCGGAAGACTATAAATTACCCGGTCCGGAAGACAATATAAATTTCCCAAAATCATTGTCCGTAGCCCGTAAGGCTATAAATTACCCGATCCGAAAGATCGTATAAATTTTCCAAAATCATTGTCCGTAGCCCGGAATGCTTTAAATTATCCGATCCGGAAGACCGTATAAATTTCTCAAATCGTATAAATTTTTCCCAAAAATCTCCTTTATCTCTGTTAGAATTAAATCAAATAAGGTGACAGCCTCCGAATTGTCAAGATTCAACTTCAGCTACCTCTATCTCTGATTCGAAAGAGATAGTGAAGTACGCTTAAGTTTTTCTAAACTTCAGCTACCTCTATCTCTGATTCGAAAGAGATAGTGAAGTACGCTTTAGTTTTTCCAACTTCAGCTACCTCTATCTCTGATTCGAAAGAGATAGTGAAGTACGCTTAAGTTTTTCCAACTTCAGCTACCTCTATCTCTGATTCGAAAGAGATAGTGAAGTACGCTTAAGTTTTTCCAACTTCAGCTACCTCTATCTCTGATTCAAAAGAGATAGTGAAGTACGCTTTAGTTTTTCCAACTTCAGCTACCTTTATCTCTGATTCGAAAGAGATAGTGAAGTACGCTTTAATTTTTCCAACTTTAGCTACCTCTATCCCATAGATAGTGAAGTACGCTTCGATTTCTCCAAACTTTAGCTGCCTCTATCTCATAGATAGTGAAGTACTCTTCAGTTTCTCTAAACTTTAGCTACCTCTATCTCGTAGATAGTGAAGTACGCTTTAGTTTTTCAAATTTTAGCTACCTCTATCTCCTAGATAGTGAAGTACGCTTTAGTTTTCCAAACTTTAACTACCTCTATCTCCTAGATAGTGAAGTACGCTTTAGTTTTCCAAAATTCAGCTACCTCTATCCCCTCGATAGCGACGTAAGCTTTAGTTTCTTCAGGTGACAACCTCCATTAATTGTCAATCAGGTGACAACCTCCATTAATTGTCAAACCAGGTGACAACCTCCATTAATTGTCAAATCAGGTGACAACCTCCATTAGTTGTCAAGTAAGGTGACTCCTCCTTGAATCGTCAAAATCTCAAGGATCCTAGACATTGTTCCTAACTATCTAGTGAAACTTGAACTACGACCAAGGCTTGATTCCTCCAGAATACGTAGGTAGCCTTTCATAAAGGTCCAGCCATCCGACCACAGTGGTCACCCTTTTCCTTCATCACTCCTCAGTGGTGAGGCAGCCTTTCATAAAGATCCAGCCATCCGACCACATTGGTCGCCCTTTTTCCCTTCATCACTCCTCAGTGGTGAAGTAGCCTTTCATAAAAGTTCAGCCATCCGACCACATTGGTCACTCCTTTCATCATCACTCCTCAGTGGTGCATGAGCCTCTCATAAAGGTCCGGATATCCGATCACATTGGTCACTCCCTTCATTTGACATATCCCCAGTAGGATCAGTCATTTGACCTCCTAGGTCATTTCCTTTCCATCTTCCTAGCAAGGGACCAATTTCTTTTCACCATTCCCAATGGATTCCGAACTATGATCATGGCTTGATTCCTCCGGGATACGTAGGCTGCCTACTTTAGGTTCAGCCAATTTATCACATATGACACCCCATTCCCCAACGGATCTTTTCCGAACTATGATCATGGCTCGATTTCTCCGGGATACGTAGGTAGCCTTCCAAAAGTTCAGCCACTCGACCTCCTTGGTCACCCAATCTGTCTCGGCAGTTCGCCAGATTGGATCCTTTTTTATCGAAAACCCCACTCACCCTGCAAGTGACGTTGCCGAGGGGCTTCTGTAAGTACCCAAATCTGGCTCATGCCTTCCGATTAAGTTTATCGGCAATTTTCTGGACTTTCCTAAAGTTCAGGGGCAATTTGGGAACTTTCTTAAACCTTCTGAGGGGTGAAGGACTTGTTAGGAATTAAAATTCCACGTAGTCCCTCGCTGAAAAGACCTTCTAGAACGCCACCTTGCATGGTTCTAGAAATAGGCTGAGTCATTAAAGGATAAGACTGCACGGCTTCTTTTGCCAATGGTTAATGCCGCACGGCTTCATTAGGAAGCACAAAACTTCCTATAAATAGAGGCATCCTCTATTCATTTTTATATACAATTTTGAGCACTGTTACTCTGCCCAACTGAAACCACGAAATTTCAGAGACCAAAACTCACTCAAAATCACCTTCCCCCTCTCCAAAACTCATCCAAAGTCACTCCTTCCTTAGGAAAACTTCAAAGGAGATATAGGAACACCACCATTGGTAACCTCTCCTCCTTTTCTCTTTAAAATATACTTGTCATCTTGTTATATTGCTTACTTGCTTTTCATATTGCCATTTATTGCTATTTTATGTGATTTACCGTCATAAAGATCATATCTTTATCATGTAGATCATCATATCCCCCTTCCCCCTACACATAGGATTCATGGAGAATCCATCCCAAGGATGAACAATAAGACCACAAATGGCTTGTTCTAGGGTGGATCCCTCACATGATGATGTGAAAAATGTCACCTTTATCATATAAAAATGTCATCTTTACATTAAAAATGTCATCTTTACTTTCATAAATGTCATCCCTTTCCCATTAACCTTGCTTCCAAGGATTGTCCACCTAAATGGTTCTTAAAGGAGATAGGAAAGCCATAAAGGTCTCCCCTTTACATTCTTAGTCTTAGTTTTCATAGTGTTCATTACACTTGTTTGCATAAAAATGTCATCTTTACTTTCAAATGCAACTCCCCCATGTCCCTCATGGTTGGATCACTCTCCAAGAATTGCCTAGTGGCCTTCTTAAGGCACAAAAAGGCATAGGATGAGTATAAAGATCCAATCTTTATACCCCTTCCCTTAGTCCCTTTGGTACTTGAAGCATCTCTTGGGGCGTAGCGGTGTAAAGGTCTCATCTTTACATCGTTTCCTCCACATAAAGATGCCATAATCGGAGTCCCTTTAGAAATGGACGGACTTAAGCCCCTACATCTCCGATCATCACTTGAGACGAGCATAAATGTCCCTATCAAGCTCGAATCGTCTCAAGATGTAGGATTGATGGGCAAAGGTCCTTACTTTCTAAAGAGTCTCATTCTTGAACTATAAAAATAGGTGTCCCTATTCCGATCACATATGACCAAAGGTCACTTAATGATGGTTGTAAGTCCAAGATGAGCACGGGATCAAAGTCCCGAACATATCAAAATCCAAGGAATCCCGAGAGATAACCAACTCATGGTTTATACGTCCGGAAGACAACTTGGCACATTCCCTCCTTTATCAAAATCACATCTCACACACGAAAGCACAAAAGCAAGCACGAAAATTGGATCATGGAAGACTTGCTTCGGCAAGGCTCCTTAGATGAACGCCAAACGTTCTTCCCAATGAGTAACTTAACCTCCGGACCATATTCCTTTTTTTCAAAGTTTTGAGGAAATCAAAATGGCGTGGCGACTCCATTTTTTCAATTTAAATCGGATGTCTTCAAACCGATGTGAGACGGTGACCCCTTACACGAGAAAGCGGTTCAACACAAAAGAAAAACGCCGCGATCTTGGGCCCACATTCACAATATTACCCGGAGCTAGTTTCATGACTAACTTCCATTAGCCAAAATGCATATTTTGACCTTAATTTAACGCAATAATCCCTCTACTTCTATTTCGAATAATCTTACTCACTTTGTATCTAGAGCGTCTTATTGATAAGTCTCATTTTCTATGAACGAAAGTATATAATATTTATTTATTAATGAGACTCATTTGTAATACTTATAACGACTATCGTCTTACTATTTTCTATCTCATTTTCTCTCTCACCTCAGTTCATAACCGCCTATTGACTTTACACAAAGAACGGTTGATATCGATCCATAACCTCTACGATCCAAGGACTGTCATTTGATAATTTATTTTCTTCTTCAATTCTAACCGTAAGATTAATTATCAATGCTTTAATCCAACGACTCTCATTAACCGGTTTCTAATGTTATCCCTTAATTTATCAATCACAATCTCTCTCTATTTTTCGTGATATCAATATACTTCAGTTGTTTGTATTAAATAATTTTTATAAAATTTAATATATTGTTGTATTAATAATAATATTTAAAATTTTATGAATAAATTAATTTTAGTAACTTTTTTGCTAAATTTCAATTAAATTAACTAAAAAAATAAAGTTAAGAGATTTATAATGTGATGGATAACTAACTAACTAAATGGCGGGACCTAATATCGAAAATATGACACATTCATATATAACTATATATATGTGTATATATTGATCTAATGCATGTTTTAAATAGGTTTTTTCGCGTTCGACAGAAGATTTGCAAGATACTGAAGCTCCAGCTGATTCATAAATGACTCCACCACAGTTGACGTATGAAGATATATTGGATGATTCCTTTACTTTCATGGTTTTGTTATTTTGTAACATGAGTGAAGTGGAGAAAGTATTGTGAAAAGGGAATGGTGAAGATAAGGGCTTTTGATGTAATTTTGTGATTGCTTATAGTGCTTTGTTTCTAGCACAATTCTGTTTCAATCATAATTGAGTTATGTTAAAGTCCAAGATTGATATGTATGTGGAATTGGAGAGTGATGTGGGAACGGTTTATGAAGAAATCCATCTTTGCAATTTCAAAAACGGTGAACCAATTTTCATCCCTTATGATAAATACCATAAATTTGAACATTTGTTGTTATTTGTGCACTTTTAGATTCTTTCACATTTTTAGTTTGATACTTTAATCTAACATTTGAATTTTCATCTACTTTCAAGTTGATGCAAGAGTTAAGGATAAACTTAGGCAATATATGTTTGTAGTTTGTGGTTGTTTGCTACTCTATTTGTTATTATTTGTGCATATTTATATTCTTTCACATTTTCAGTTTGATAGTTCAATCTAACATTTGAATTTTCATATACTTTCAAGTTGATGTAAGAGTTAAAAATAAACTTAGGCAATATCAATTTATAGTTTGTGATTGTTTGCTATTCTATTTTCATGAATTTTGAGATATTAGGAATTTTGAGACATTGGATACTTATAATGGTGTTTATCTTTTAATTTTCTTCACCTGAGCATCCATGCATACTATCCCCGTGCCATTGGCACGGGACAGAGAGTACTAGTCTAATATACAATATAGAGCGAAAATAACCGCCTATTGACTAGGGATAAAGAGTGGCCATGATTCGTCCATAACTACCTGATCCAACGGTATTCATTGAATGGTTTCTTTTCCTATTTATTTTTAACCATTAGATTCGTTTTCACTGTTAAGATCATACGGCTAATATTAGACGATTTCTAAAATCCTATTGACAAGAGACAAAAAGTGGCCAGGATTAATCCAATCCAACAGTCAGAAACTGTCATAAAATACATATAAAATTAATTATTTTTAAAAAAAATAAAAGTGTGTAGAAAAATAAATATAAAATTAACTGACATAGATTTTGGTTACTTTTGTAATATACTTTTTTTTAAAAAAAGTGTGTAGATCCGATCGCTCATTAATTTTTTAAAAATAAATGTGTGTAGAAAAATAAATATAAAATTAACTAACATGGATTTTGGTTACTTTTGTAATATACTTTTTAAAAATAAAAGTGTGTAGATTCGATCGCTCCCTTTATTTCGCAGAATCAACTCAATCAAATTTTGACATATTTTTATGAATATAAAATTAATTAATTTTTTTATAATAAAAGTGTATAGAAAAATAAATATAAAATTAACTGACATGGATTTTGGTTACTTTTGTAATATATGATTTTTTTTATTAACTCAATCAAATTTTGACATATTTTTATAAATATAAAATTAATTAATTTTTTAAAAATAAAAGTGTGTAGAAAAATAAATATAAAATTAAGTGACATGGATTTTGGTTACTTTTGTAATATACTTTTTAAAAATAAAAGTGTGTAGA
Organism: Adenophora triphylla var. japonica; assembly: GCA_022495995.1. Classification (NCBI taxonomy): domain Eukaryota; kingdom Viridiplantae; phylum Streptophyta; class Magnoliopsida; order Asterales; family Campanulaceae; genus Adenophora; species Adenophora triphylla. Next base: position 3,451 of record JAFEMH010006879.1, on the reverse strand, counting down.
TCCGATCGCTCCCTTTATTTCGCAGAATTATAACTTTTTTTTCACTTAGTATTATATGGGTAGGAAAGGTTATCGAGAAGAGGGTATTAAGTTGGGTTGAGAATTGCCAAAAAATAGGAATGTAAGTGGGGGACGAGAGGGGTTAACATGAATGAGGAAGACTGTTGATGTTATGCCCTACGCCGTTGATAATTATGACTGATCATCAATAGCGTTATGTAATCGTCTTTATAATTTATTATAGAGAAAGTCTATTTGGTTCATTATATGTTTACATGTTTATTATATTGAACTGCGTCTCTAGTTATTGTGAATAACTAGTATAAGTTGGTAATGGATAATCATGGAGATGATTATATGCATGTGATGCACATTACACTTGTGGATACTTGCTAGAGAATAAGTATTGGACATGACCTACTGATGAGATTTATGACATGGTCATTAGTCATAATTGTCATGATTAAATCTCATGATAGTCGTGTTATTGAATCTTTTGTACCTGATATTATCACCGTCTTCCACATGATGAAGATCGTGTTTGATATAGTCTAACACTATCTTTAATCGGGTAGAAATAAGAGCTATGTTGGCACGATTTGATTCATGTAAGGAAGAATGATAAGTCAAGATGGAATTTGTCCCTCTCATTGAGAGATATGTTTGCTTGGGCCCCTCGATTAATGATGTTGATGAAATGTGTGGCCACACTCAATTGATTTGATAGAGATCAAATGCATTTGGATTATCAACATATTCAGAATCGATAAAGCATTGAGCGAAATGAGTTGACATTGACCATGACTCATGTTCAATTGGACATCGTGGACAAAGGAATTGTGACATTTGATCTATCGAGGAATCAAGCTTTGATGTTATATTAATTGGGTGGATATAATGGTTTTCTAGAAACCACTTATGTCTTGTGAGGTCATGTTTTCACTCACTACCAACATAATATAATTCCTATTGGGTCACACACAAAGAACGAATTTGATTCTGACTGAAAATTGGAATTTTGGCTTGGTCTGTGGTGCGACATACATTACCTGAAAATTGGAAATCTGGCTCGTATAGTCGTGCGACATACTTTGCCTAGCATTTGGCATGACTCGAGCTCTTGGACACGAGTCGTTCCCAGGAAGAGCACGAGTACTTTATGTGTCACGACTCGTATCACGAGTGTTTTGGCAAAAGCACGACTCATGCCCTCAGGCACGAGTCGTGCCTAACGCGAAAAACGTGTACGTACTGCGTTCCAAGGCTGGTAAGTGTAAGTACCCCAATCTGGATCACCCTCTTCCGAGCATCCAGGAAACACCGCAGACTCACTCAAACGCAGTCTCGAACACCCGGAACCCTCAAAAAACCCTCAATACCCTTCAAAAACTCTCAAAGGCCCAAAAAACACCAACCAAACTAAGGGGGGGCCTTTCTGGGATAGAAAAACACAAAAGGACTTTTTGGGAATTATGCAGAAATTGGAAAAGCATAAAAGGTCCGTACGGACCTCTTTGCATGCTAAAAGGTCCGTACGGACCTTCTTGCTACCAAATCTCATAATTACCGAATCCCCTTAAAGTCCACGTGATTCCCCTAAATCTGGAAAAACTACAATTTTGATTTACCTAGGAGGTCCGTACGGACCTTCTTGCAAAATTTCTCACACTATAAATAGAGGGCTTCCCCTCCCATTTCATACACACCATCCTCTTCTACTCTCTCCCTAAGCCTTCTGGCTCCCCCTCTAAGTCCTTTCGAGGCAATCTCGGCCCCTTTAGGTTCCTTTCGAGGCCTTTCGAGCTCCCTTGTGGAGCTCCAAAGTCCTTTCGAGCGCTCCCGAGATGCTCCCGCGCTGCCCTGAGGTACTCTCGAGGTACTCTGAGGCCCCTCGTGGTACTTCGAGGCCTTGTCTGGTCTTTCCCGAGGCGTCCCGGCTCTTTCCGAGTCAAACCGGCAACTCGGACGCACGCCGGAACTCTGTCCGAACGCAACCGACGATCCCGACGCACTTCGAACCTCTGCCCGAATCCAACCAACGATCCCTACGATCTCAACGCACGCCGAAACTCTGCCCGAGTGCACACTTGACAATCCTGAGGCACGCCGAAGCTCTGTCCGCAGACAACCGGCACATCCCGAAGTAATCCCGGTCCGTCCCGGAACACTATTCCATCCTCAAACACTATTCCCCAACCGAAGACAGACACGAACCAACATTGGTAAGGCTTCCTTCCATTACTATTTCAATACATTTCAATAAGCAGTGTACAATGTAGACATCCAACACAGCATGCATTTTAAAAGCACACACACACACACAACATTTAAAGAAAGAAGGGGTGTCGAAAGACTCGTTTTTACGAGGCGACTTGGGTGAGCTCTAATATTCTCTTCTCGAGGAGTAACCTGACCTCCGAAATCAAAAATCTCATCACACAAAAACAGTTTATTTTTTTAAACTGATGCCTTTTTTCAATGTTTTGGGCAAGGTTCTAAAAAGCGCTAGGCGGATGCTAGGCGGCGGAGCCGGGCCTAGCGCCTAGGCGGGAACTAGTCGGGGACTAATCGGGATTAGTCGGGATTAGTCAGGACCTAGGCAGGGCTTAAAACTAGGCGTTGGAGAGGGGCCTAGCGCCTAGGCGGGGCCTAGGCGCCCTTAGGCGGGGTCTTTTAGAACAGAGGTTTTGGGCTTAATCAAAATGACGTGGCGACTCTACAAGCAAAACACAGCGAGACGCTTCCAAATGCGGAGCGCAGCATGACGGAAGCGCGAAAGCCGCCATCGGAGAAAGCGCCACATCGGAGGATCTTGGGCGCGATCTTAGGGCGCGATCGCGCTGCCTCTCGGATCCGGGCAATTTCAGTTGGCGACTCCGCTGGGGATATTTTATTTTAAAAACTTTTAAATAAAACAAAAGATTTTTAAAACGATGATGATGGTCAAACTTTCATTTTATCCCTTTCTTTAATTGTTGTGTGTGTGTGCATGTGCTTTACTTTTTATTTTACAAAAAAAATAAAATACAAAAAAATGCATCAATATACATCTGTGTACGTACATTTAAAATTCTTCAAAAAACTTCTGTTTTAATCAGAAAAAGAATTTTAGAGACCGCACGCTACTCGCATTCTTTGCCTCGGTACTGCAGGTACGCTACTCCTTGGCAGCGGTGCCGCACTTATTTTCCTTATTCTTCTTATCGATTGTCGCACTATTCCTGGCCTTGGCTAACGCCTCGGATCTGGCTGCCTTCTGACCCTCACCGGGGTGGTCTCGGTGCCGGTTACGTTTGGCCTTCCTACGCCTCTCGGACGCGCACGGGATCATTCCAAACATCCCATCCTAGCCAAATGTCAACCCTGCACGCTTGAGTCTTGAGTCACACTCTGTCCAAAATCGATTGGTTTTTACCTACTCCTACGCTTCATGGCCCTAAAATGCCTAGCC
>JAFEMH010006878.1:0-109746 GCA_022495995.1 Adenophora triphylla var. japonica | reverse complement strand
CCACAAGCATTATGGTCATGTGACGGAACGAAGTGTGTGGAAGTGAAGAAAAGAAATTCGATGGGCGATCTACGAAGAAGCTCAAGCTCCCTGGCAGGTCCAACCCGCATGAAGAATGTAACTAGACTAGGGTTTACCTATTCTTAAAAAAGGAAGAAAAAGAAAACATAGTCTCTCGGTCGACCTTCGTAGGTTCTAGTACTTTTTCCTTTCAATTAAGTTCTCTACGGACATTGTATTGAATCTTCAATTTTCTATAAAAAGAGTGCTTCTTTCTTTGCTCTTGCTAGAGCTTAAGACATTATTTGCACACCTACATTACATTTAATGAAATGGTTTTATTTTATATGATCACTTGCATTGCTTTCCAACCTTGAACAATCTCTCAGGAAATAATTAACGATTACGATTAATCGGTGTGAGAAAGTCAACTAATGCCATCAAGCCATATGCACTTTCCTTACCCCACAAAAGGCGCTTCATCAAAGCCATTACATTTTCCCAAACCATGTGCACTCACTGCATCACACTTGTGACCAAGTCAACGACGGCTGACTGTCATCAAGGGATAGCAAAAGGCCATTTAGTTTCGAAAGATTGAAGCCACGTGTCGACAACAACCTAGGGACTTGGCTTAGACTTCAAGGGGTATCAAGGAGAAATGTTCAAGCGGGGGCTCGCCTTGGTCCTCGAGGTGCTTTAGAAAATAAAAAAAAAAAAAAGAAAAAAATGTGTGTAGTGCTGAAAAAGAGTAATACCCGGCTAGGCGAAAATCCGGAAAAAGAGCGTCTAAGCAAAAAACAGGGTGGCACATATAAAAAAAAAAGAAAAAATCTTAGTACAAAAAGAGTAATGCCCAGCTAGGCTGAAAATCCCAAAAAATGGCAGTCTAGGCAAAAAATAGGGTTGCACATAAAAATAAAAGAAAAAAATGAGGCCGAGGACCCGGCACCGCCAATCAAAAGCTTGACGAGACAAAGTCAAAGCTCGAAGAACAAAAGTTGTCGATAACAACGGGACGGTCGAAGCAAAGCCACATGAGCCTGTAGGCACGTGCAAATCCTTTCTTCCCGATGAAAGAGGAAGCAATCGAAGCGGCCGTCCAAGAATGACTTGGTCAAGGAATCATCCAGAGGCCCAAGCCTCACCATCAATCTTTTCATCCGAGCCTTTTCACTAAAGGAACCACAAATCCCAAAGCCCGGAACACGGTCAGGCCAAGGCCGAACTACGGCGACTGAGCTCCTCACAATGAGGGAACGTAGGCAACCCGGACAATGGTCAGGTCATAAGCATATCAAATTACCGAAAACCCGGTCTCTGTCAAATGACCTTTCCATAGACACGGTCGGATCCTAGAAAACCGGTCTAAATGACCTCCTTATACACAAACCTTTCTTTCACATGACCAACCTTGATCAGCGACCTGTGGTTGACTTTCTCCTCATGATTAATAAGAATGTTTGTTCATATCGAGATTAGTGGTTGAATAACCCGAACATTAATAAAGGGTTTTAAGCAATCTTGTGATCATTGTAAATAAAACAAGTTTTCGGATGTCTTGACAAGTCTTCTCTTTCTACATCTTAGGAAAAATAGCGCTAAGCACGATTTTACGTCGGCGGGGGCTTCCATACACTTTTACCAACCTTTCTACGCTTATACTCTCTCAAAAGAGTCAAACCCAAAGCGAGTTTTGTGCCTACATCGAATAAGGCCATCAAAATAACACAAAATCGGGATTATTCCCACCTTTTGAAAAATATGCCTTGCATGTACATATCTTCCTAAAATTCTTCTCTTTTTGTCTGCGTCTCCTTAAGGTTGGTGGTTGACTAAAAAAAATAGAAATAAAAAAAAAAAGAAAAAGGATAGGTTTTCCCTCTTACGCTACAATTCGCATTAGAATTGCCTCGAAACTCTTCCGGTGCAGGGCTTTGCCAAGTCATTCCTTTAAAGCTGGGGCTTCTTTAGCCATGTTTAGGGTTCATATCGGGTTCTTCACTAGGTCCCTAGATGGATTCGGTCTTGGTCGAGATCAATTTCGGAATCACGTTCGCAATACCAATCAGATTGGGATTTTTGTTAGGTCACCGGCCGGGGCTTCGCGAGTCACTGCTGCTCAGGTTCATTCAACCGGGGCTTTGCCAAATGAAAGGATCTTTCCTTGCTTTAGTAAGACATGGGGTTTTGCGAAAGTTTTCCTCAAATAGACTCAGATTATAAGTCATATCCATCCACTAGAAGAAAGGTTTGGTCACTCCAAACATACGCTTTGGTTGTAAAAGCACATCGACATCAGCTTCAAGCGCCGAGTTTAAGAAAAGGACCTTAGTCAAGACCCGAGGTTTAAACCCAGTCTCGGCCAAGAAGGAATTCTCGTCCACGTTGACAACGGCAATAAACGAGCGGTTGATCCGCACCCAAGGGATACAACCCCACTGTTTTGAAACCCGTCTCAAACAATTCCCAAATACATTCCATATGTATATCAAACCCAGTCCCTACCATGTTTCCAGAAAAATCACCCCTAGGCTCAAGTAACGTGCCAATTGCTAATGATAACATTTTCTCCCAAAAGTGCCTTCGAGATAACTCTAGGCGACGGTTTCCTAATTGTCAAAACGTCAAAAATCCTAGACATCATTCCTAGCGTCTAGGTAAAGTTTGAACTACGATCAAGGCTTGATTCCTCAGGGATACGTAGGTAGCCTTTCATAAAGGTTCAGCCATCCAACCACATTGGTCACCTTTTCCCTTCTCCATTCTCCAAGGGTGCGTAAGCTTTTCATAAAAGTCCAATTTTGTGACCGTATGGGTCACCCTTTTGATTTGGAACATTCTATGAAGGATTGGTTGCTTGACCTCCTAGGTCACCCCATTTCCATCCTTAAGGGACCAATATCTCTTTGCCATTGTCCTAAGGAGACCGGGTTTGTGACCTATTTGGTCACCCAATTCCAACTTTGTGTCGGCAATTCCGATCCAAGGCCAAAAGGTAAGAGAAGTGCGAGTCCTGGCTACTTATGTCACGCGACAAAAGCTGGCCGATTGGCTACTTATGTCGTGCGACATAACTAGCCCCACATCGAGACATCGAGACATCAGCCAACTTCTGCTTTCCCAGGGCACTCCCCACGACTTGTCAAAAAAGCTGCAAATACCATCCATTCACCTCTTTCGAAATGCATAGGGAATGGTTCATTTACCCCATGTACACCCATTGCATTCATATTCAAGCCAAAAATTCATTCAAGTCACCCGGTTCTAGCCGTTTTATACGTACATCATTTCATAAATGTGTGCAAAAAGAAGAAAAAAAAGGGGCTAGCAATGTACATTCAAACCAAAGTAGATCAAGTCCAAAAGTTGTGCATAAAAAATATAATAACATGTGTTTTCCCCAGAAGGGGGTACAATAACCAAAAAGTCATAAATGTCCTAAGGGGAAAGGGGCTACTCTGAGATCCTCTCCATCACCCTCTTCATCATCCTCTCCCTCATCTCCATCCTCATCATCATCCTCGGCCTCCTCGGCTCATCATCGGAGGTCGTCCGAAGGTGCCTCATAGGCTATGGTCTCCGTGCGGTAATAGTCGTTCGAGCTCGGTGATAACGATGAAGTCAAGCTCGTAGTACGCGCCATCTCGGCTCCACCATCCTCATCATCATCCTCATCATCATCGTCAATCTCAATGGGTGCCAAAAGAGGCACATTTGCGATCTTTGTCCAAGAGGCGTCGGTCCTCTAGTGCTCAGCCGGCGGTGCACCCAGCGTCATCGGGCGGCTCTTAACTTCCTTCTCGGTTGGCCGGGTGGAGAGATATCAATCGAACCATGTGGCCGGCAGCTTTGATTCTTCCGAGAAACTCATGCCTTTACGGAGCTTGCCAATCATGCCTACGGCGCCGGTATATGCCTGGTCAAGTGGGTAAGCTTTGGTGACACTGTTACAAGCGGACATAATAAGTGTCGAATACGAGTTCTTGATAACAGAGAGAGATGCAAGCAATCCAAAGAGGCGTAAGGAGCAATACTTACGGATCTAGAACCTCGCGGTAGCACCCGGATGAGGATGAGTGCGCGACATATCGATGTGAGCTCGCCTCATGCGACCGCCGCCACGATAATCAATGAAAGTCGGGGGCAAAGGAGGTCTAGCTACGTAGCCGGTCGAAGGCCTGCTTGGCCCCATGAGCACCATAACTTGACCAATTACTGTGGAGGCCCGAAGATGCATGGCCACGTACATAGTATAGTCCCCCTCCCGTGTGTAAAGATGTGCCGCCATGCCTACGATCAAAGCATCTACATTCGCCAACTAAGCGAGGCAGCCACATCCTAGGCAGGGGATCATCGGGGATCCGAGCGTGCTTATTCGGCCCATCTTTGTCTATACACCCTCTCTCCCTAAGTACAAGGCGTCTCAGGACAAGCCCACCCGGTAGCTTGCGACACTCTGTGAAGTGCGCCGGCGTGATCCTAAATCCCGGAGCGGCATAACGACCGGTCCGGGGAACAAGCTCGTCCTCTGTGGAACCCCTCTCGGGTATGTCAACGTATCATGATAGAAGCGGTAATCCTGCACCTCGAGCCCTCCGCGTCACAGTGCATTTCTGGCATCCTTCGTCCACCAGACGAAGAGCGGGAAAAGTGGTGGTAGGAAACTTCATCCTTGATCTGCCACTCATAACGGCCAAAATACTCGTATGCCCAAGCTGAAAAGGAGAAGAAGAAGTCAAAACGGGGAAAACAAGGGATATAATGAAATGCGCTAAGGAAAAGAGATCAAGGTAAGAGAATACCTCGAAAGCGGATGAAAACGGGTGAAGTACTTCGCCTTCCCTCGGTGGCGTCATCTAGGGCCGGATACATCTCGGCTAAGCTGCCTCCCCCGGGATAGATTCCCGACGGTATCCCATGCTCTCAAAGCTCAACAACGAAACCCGAAAGCGGTAGAGGCATTGTTAATGAACAGGCATGTCGGAAAAGCCCACCCATACAAAAGCTACAGCCAATCTCTCGGCTCTCGGCCCGGCTCTCCAGCAGGATCATCTACACGCAGTGTAGTCACTGCTACGCCCTTTTTGAATCGAGGCCATGCTAGCACTGACTCATATCCATTCCCCTTCTTGATCAGGGAACGAAACCAAGTAAGCCCGTAAAATCATCATCGGCCCAATAAGTGGGGCTCAACTCCTGTACGGGCTCCTCTATGTAGAGCGGCTCATCCGTAAAGGCGATCTGTGATGACCGCAAAGTCAGTAGTGTGTCGTCTCACCCCAAGAGAAGTGAAATGAGTGAGTGGTCTCCCACAGAACTCTCTGAATGCCCTCACTAGATCCACACTCCTCGAGTGCCCCCGATGGCCTTCGCCATCTCAAAAAATTGCCCTAGCCCGGCGGCGTAAATCAGGCCCTTAGGCGAGTCCACTGCTCACGGCTACCCGGCAAGCTATCCCGTAGCACCGCCAATCACCTCGGGGAGCCACGGGTGCGCGATCCACTGCAAGAAAACATGGCACAAATATTAATATTTCGTGCTATTTCTTGAAAATCGTCTCAAATGAAAAATAGGTCAAAACCTATCATCTAAGAGCATGCATTCTAGTATCACGGTTCTAGGTCAAACTCATGTTCACAGGCCAATTCATATGAAATTCAAATGCAGTCTGAGAACTCAGTTCAAATTGATTTCATACATTGAAAAATTTTCAAGGAACCCTAGGTTTCTTACCTCTTCCTTCTTCGACATCCGAAGTATGCTCATCGATTTGTGGGTAGAAATCTCCTCTTGGTGCTTAGGAAGAAATGGCCGTTGATTCCTTTGCACCCCCTTTCTTCGAGTAGCTAAGTTGGCATGTTGAGAAGCCCTCTTGGTCGGATAGAGCCTAGGAGGCATTTTCAAGTTGAATCGAACTAAAGATTTGTTTGATTTCTCTAGATCCCTCTCAAATCGCCCTCTGAGATTGCTCTCTCTCTTCTCGCCGTCGCCTCCCTCTCAATTTCAAGTCTAAATTAATTTCAAAATGGCGTATGCGATTTTTAATAAATCTGTCCACGGGGCTGTTATGTCGTGCGACATACTAAGCCCTGTGGTGATTTACCATTTGCCCCGAAGGCTCCATTTTACAATTGTGTCCCCCGTAGGCTGTTTTACCCTCTGTGCCCTGGCATTTTCAATCACTTTCAATCCCGGTTTTCCCTCTAGTGCCCCCGAGGCCTATTTTACAAAATTTACCTCTGTGATTCGGTTTATTTGCCCTTGGCATTTTTCAATTTTATTTTTCAAATAATCAGGGTACATCCCAGTTTTCTTTACAAAAAATTATTCGGGTGCGTCCCACTTTTCTTTACAAAGACTATTGATTCCTTTCAACTTCTCTACAAAATCCGACCTTTTTCGCAATCTCCGTTATTCCGTTATAACGGGATAACGTTAGGTGACTGACCTCGAATTGTCAAAACTCTAAACTTGTGCTACCACTATCCGCGAATAGTGACGAATGCCCAAGTCATTTCAACTTGTGCTACCACTATCCGCGAATAGTGACGAATGCCCAAGTCATTCCAACTTGTGCTACCACTATCCGCGAATAGTGACGAATGCCCAAGTCATTCCAACTTATTGCTACCACTATCCGCGAATAGTGGAGTATGCCAATCATTTCAACTTGTGCTACCACTATCCGCGAATAGTGACGAATGTCCAAGTCATTCCAACTTGTGCTACCACTATCCGCGAATAGTGGAGTATGCCTAAATCATTCCAACTTGTGCTACCACTATCCGCGAATAGTGATGAATGCCCAAGTCATTCCAACTTGTGCTACCACTATCCGCGAATAGTGGAGTATGCCTAAATCATTTCAACTTGTGCTACCACTATCCGCGAATAGTGGAGTATGCCCAAATCATTTCAACTTGTGCTACCACTATCCGCGAATAGTGACGAATGCCCAAGTCATTCCAACTTGTGCTACCACTATCCGCGAATAGTGGAGTATGCCCAAGTCATTCCAACTTGTGCTACCACTATCCGCGAATAGTGGAGTATGCCCAAATCATTTCAACTTGTGCTACCACTATCCGCGAATAGTGACGAATGCCCAAGTCATTCCAACTTGTGCTACCACTATCCGCAAATAGGGGAGTATGCCCAAATCATTCCAACTTGTGCTACCACTATCCGCGAATAGTGACGAATGCCCAAGTCATTCCAACTTGTGCTACCACTATCCGCGAATAGTGGAGTATGCCTAAATCATTTCAACTTGTGCTACCACTACCCGCGAATAGTGGAGTACGCCTAAATCATTTCAACTTGTGCTACCACTATCCGCGAATAGTGACGTGCGCTCAAGTTTCCCAACAAGTCACCTCTATCTCCGTCATAAAGAGATAGCGCCATAAGCTCCTAGCTTCTTCGGTGTGACCTCCGGTGTCAAAATCTCAAGGATCCTAGACATCGTTCCTAACTATCTAGTGATGCTTGAACTACGATCAAGGCTTGATTCCTCCGGGATACGTAGGTAGCCTTTCATAAAAGGTCCAGCCACTCGACCACATTGGTCACCCAATCCATCTCGGCATTCGCGAGATTGGATCCTTTTCTATCGACAACCCCACTCGCCACGCATAGTGGCGTTGCCGAGGGCTTGTAAGTATCCAAATCGGCTCATGCCTTCGGTTAATTTTCCCGGCAATTCCGGTAATTTTTCCGGTAATTCCCGGATTTTCCTAAAGTTAGGAACAATTCCGGAGCTGTTCCAAGCCTTTTAAGGGCTGAAGGGAATGCTTGGTGATTAAGAAACACGTTTTCTTAATCCCAAAACCCTTCTAGAAAGTGCCACCTTGCACGTTTCTAGAAGAAGCCGAGATACGGCTACTTATGTCGTGCGACATAACTTGACCAGAGAAACCTTCTAGAAACTGCCACCTTGCATGTTTCTAGAAGGAGGCTGCATGTGGCTACTTATGTCGTGCGACATTGTAAGTGCTCCAATTTGAGCTTGTTAGAATTTTCGTTAGAAAATTAACGAAAGTTATAACATTTCTAACAATTCCTAACTATCCTAACATTTCTAACAAAGTGAGGGTAAAATGGGCATTGTTATTTAAGGTTAAACCTTAAAAAGAATCTCAAAAAGCAAAACAAAAGAATAAAACCACAAATAGCAATGATAATTTGGAAACATAATCTGGTGGTCAATTTGAATTTTGAAAAAGATTATTCCTTGTGTCCAAAGCTGACAGCGACAATTAATGAACGGTGCCTTGTTTGGATCCATCCGCGCGGACATGTTTGTATTTTCGGGGAGGGCTATAAATTGAGCCCTCCGGTCACAAAAATAAGAAGGAGGAAGAACACAAATGCAACGAACCTACGGCGAAATATAGAGAGAAAACAGTGAGAATTCTCAAGAATTGTCACCCTTTTCTCTCAATCTTTCCCAACTCATACTCATCCACTCACTCTCATATTAAACCCTAAACACTCATACACTCAAGCCAAACACTCAAGAACACAAGGAAGATTGGTAAACCCTCTTCTTCCTAACCCTAAATCTCATCCATGCATGCATCTTCAAACTACAAAATGTAGTTCCTTCATCTTCTTGCTCTAGATCTAAGAAGATCACCATGGAAGACCATCTCCATGGATGATCTTCTCCATAGATCAACATTATTTTCAAAGCTTTTCTTGTTTACTTGCAAAAATGCACTTTCAAAACCCTAAAAAAACCATTTTCAAGCACTAAATCTTGATTTCAAAGGGTAAAATCCCTCTCCCCAAGCAAATGAAATGCTTAGTCCTAATGTACCCCAAGGATGGTTTGGTATAGTTGATTCACCACTAAAATGTCTAGTGATCACTAACCAAAACCTAGGGAAATGGGGACAAGCATGGATGCAAAACCCCCTTTAAAATCATATTTTCTTTCTTGAGAAGTTGCTGTCCAGTAGCAATTTTCTCAGACCTCAGTCCATGGTCTTAATTTTTGGACACAGATGAACTTGGAATTTGGTGTTGACTACAAAATACTTTTTGTAGCCAACATCAGACTTTCAAACATATTTTTTACCTTATTTTTTGGGTGAGTAAAACTCCTCTTTTCAATTTTTCTTTCAGAGGCTAGTTCATCAGCTTCTGGGAATCCAGATCTCATATCTGAGGTTTCCAGAAGGTTTTGACCCCTCAAATCTTCTCCAAAATGGAAATTTCTTTCACACAAAGTTTATTCAAGGAGTCTAGAGAAACTTTCATTCTCTGAGTTCATCCAGATTATGAAGTTTTAGGACCCTTGAATCCATTTCAAAATCAGGTGTCTGCTGCCATTTTCTTCTGGCAGAAGTGACTTCTCAACTTCAAAAGGTTTTTGAGTACCAAATCTCAAACCAAAAATTCTCCAAAAAATCATGGGATCAGTTTAAAGTCTTAAAAAGACATCCCAATTTTTACTTTTTCCAGTTTCAACTTATTTTGGCCAAAACACACCCACACACACACACAAATGATTTTCAGCTTGGAAGACTCGTTTTACGAGGCGCGTCGGAGTGCACACTAACGTCCTTCCCGACGCGTAACATGACCTCCCGAACCTAAATCTCTGATCTCGGGCTTTTTCAAAGTTTTGGCCCTTCAAAATTAAAATGGCGTGGCGACTCCGTTTTCCGGTTTTATTTGGTTTTCAAAGAAACGCAAAAGCCGAATTTTTCCCGTATCGTCACGGTGGCGACTCCGGCCCAGGGACTAAGCTTTTTAATAAAAAATGGTATTCGGTATATTGGTGGAAACCACTAAATTTCCCGTTATCGCCTCCTAACACGGAGTCGGGGATAAATTGTGGTCTAACAATCCCACGTACCGGTATCACCGTTTTAAAAAAAAAAAGCTTTTGAGGGTCAAGCTTCCGTCCCGGCTTTGAAAATCATTTTTGTGTGTGTGTTGATTTTTGCACAGTTTTCATGTTGTTTTGGCCGCCTCGGAGAAAGTCAAAATTTTGGTATCGGAATAATGTCCCTAAGCGTCGGAATTTCCGTGCTTACGTGCTTATGTGCTCATCAAAAAAAAAAAAAAGATTTTCAAAAAAAAAAAAAGAAAGAAAATTTCCAAAAAAAATCATGCATCATATTTTAAGACACATAAAAAATCTCTATTTTACTCGGAAAAAGAATATAGTTTGCTTGCACACTACGCGCACGTGACCGTACACTTTGCACACTACGTCCTTAACCGGGAAATCCTTGTCGCGGTCCGTTTGGTCCTTATTACGCCTCTCGGATGAGCACGGGACTACCCAAACATCCCATGGAGCCTCGTGTCGACCATGCACTTGTCCGTGACACACTTTGTCCAGAGACCCGGTTGGTTTTAGTACAGTCCGTGTCATGCCTGTCCGTGTATAGACCTTTCCTTTCAAGCCTTTGTCGGCATACCGACTCAATATCTCTCGGGTCCCTAATCGGTCGCTAATCGGTCGAAGTTACGCCGGTTTTCCGCCGCGAGACTTTGACCAAGATATTGGCCAGGCGCCTTGACTTCGGCTCGGCGGCACAAATTATACACTTGACTCCCGGCATTGACGGGAGTCATCGAGGGATTAATGACTATTCCATGCCTAATTACGGCTTAGCGACGACAAGTCAAGATCAATATTGGACGCTTGTCGGTCAAATCATGCCGACTTTTGTCGAGCCCTTGGACATGATCTTGACTTTTGACGTCGGCTTTGTCCGTAATTTACATCGAATGCTCGTTAAGACTCGATTACCCGCCGAGACTTCTAGGATCATTTTCGGTCGGTGGGACCCGCTTGCCCTATAGGACCCTCGCCGGGGCTGTCCACCCTGGGAGGTCGAAATACGGGTGGAATACGAGGGCTTATAGACGTAGTGACGGGGGCCCGGTGATCCGGGAATCGAGTAGTTTGCGAAAAAGAAGAGCAATCTTTTCCAACCGATTAGGTTAATAAAGCGAGTTTTAAGTAAACGAGAACAAATAGCGCATGTTGCATGAGCCTAAAGCCCAAACACCTACCCTCCTTCCATTCCCAGGACATACGAACCTTCATGTCCTTTCCCCCTTGACTCCGCAAAGCTTGGTTTCGGGCACCGGAGTCACCGTTTGATCGGTTAGGGAAGAGTCAGCGCATCGTCGGCTTCGCCGTTTGTTCCAACTCAGGGTTTGAGAATGTACGCATCGGCCGGTAATGATGGGGATAACGTCACTCCGCCTCCGGGACCCCTCGGACGAGCAACGGTGGAATCGGTTAGCGAGAACAGAGATGAGGTTACGACGGGAAGCACGGCTAAATAGCCTTATGGAGGCTATTAAGAGTCACGGTACAGCCGCCGACCACAATCCGGATGGCACCTTCACCGTGGAAGAAGACGAGGATGCCAACCCCACTCTCGGTCGCCACGATTACACCGGGATGCCGCCACCCACCTCCTATGGTGCCACTACGAGAACCCATGCTCCTCGATTTTCGGGTCGGCCCGGCTCCCCAACCACGAGACCACCGGAGCCATGCGGCCAGAGCGGCGCAAATCGGTGGGGGCAAAATCGGTACGGAATGTCTTCTCATGGTTGGGGCTATCTCGGAATGCCACGGCTGATCGGGATCCCTCCTCGAGTTCGGAACCGATCAATCCCGGACCTTCACGGCAACGGCCAGCGGTTCGGAATGCCGCCACGGCTTGGTTACGGACCACGATCGAGCCCCTCCTCGAACAGTACTAGTTCGTTTGCTCCTCACACAAATCCATTCCTCACTCGGACTTCTATGGGTTACCAAGCCTCCATCCCGGTGTCATACGAATCACCGGGACCGCAGTACCCGGGTTACACACCTTCGCATGGCGGCCATGCAATTCAACAATCCGGGACGGCGGCCCGCACTCGAAGCCTACTTACGGGCCCCGCTCTGGAAATCCAAGTTATCCAGGCTACATCGGGGCTGCCCCCACCTACTTTGCCGAGTTGAAAATCACGGCAAGCCGCAGGTTCTACCACTTTTGCTCGAGGCTCCTACTCATGCTCCCAGGGTAACTCGGCCCGGGACGGGTTTTCACCTACGTCCGGACCGGCCGTTCCCTCCCACGATCTGCCTCCGGTGGTAGCTCCTCTCTCTAGCTCGGCCGCTAGCTTGAATGCCATGGTTCCGCCACAAGACCCTCATCGGCTTTAGTTCATGGAACAACACGAGGAAATGAAAGCGCGGTTGCGGGGCGGCGCAGAAGAGTACGCCTTCCCGGCCTCTGGACCGGACTCCATTGTCCCCCTTGCCCCACAAATTCGTGATGCCAAATCTTGGATCTCTTTGATGGAACCGCATGTGAAAACCCATTTGGACACATATACCTTGGCGATGAAAGCGAAAGGATGTACCAATCAGTGATTAGTGACTATTTGATCTATCCTTGAAGTCTAGTGCCTTAAAATGGTTCTTAGTTTGAAACACGAAGCCGGGGCCACGTGGGACCAAATTACCCAATGCCTTCACGAGAAAAATATAAGGCCAACTTGGAATGGGAAACAAATAGGGTTGACCTACAAACAACGGTGCGGCGTCTGATGAGAATGTTGGGGACTTTTACAAGCGGTGGAATACGAAACTTCGGTGAAATGGCCATCCCTCCTTAGAAGAGGAACAATTTGGACATCTTCCGGTCATGCTTGAAACCACATCGAGAGCCTCCCTCGGTCACTTCCCATACTCGAGACTTACGGGCCATGGTTAACTCTGCGGCTAAGTTTGAAAAGGCCTACAATCGGCAAGGCTGCTGCACTGCCTACGAGATATCGGGCTCCTCCTGCAAACACCGCCCCTGCTCCCGCTAAAGGCAAAGAGATGATTAACTATGCGGGACGGGAATGTAACAACACGACTCCTTTTGCTCCCGGGAAGCCGTAGAACCCGAGATCGCGGGTCATAAATCTCGAAAACTTTGGAATGCCCACTGAATGACATCTTTAGGGGGTTTGGTGAAAGAAGGCTTGCTTTGCGGCCTTTGGAGAATTTCCAACCCCAGAAATCCGAATGCTCTCGTGGATACTACAAAGTATTGTGCCTTTCATCAAGCTCACGGACATCGGCGGCAGTTGCTTCACTCTGAAAAAGGCAATTCGGGGGCTAATAGAGCAAGGAAAGTTGGAAGGCCACAGGGACCCAACACGATCAAAAATCATTGCCACGGAACCATAATCGAGTGAATATGATTGAATGCGGAGAATCTTCAAACGCCCGGGGAAGATGCTTGATGAAGGTCCCCAAATACCCGTGACCAATCTCGTCGAGGATCCTGAATTCGGATTCCCCCTCAGCCTCGAGGATATCGAACGAATCAACCCATCTTGGTCTCATGTCGGAGACTCCTTGCAAGAATACGAGGCCCGCTATTTTTCGGGTGAAGGGAAGGCCGATACCGAAGAACTGGGGCTTTTCCGTTCGAGAACATGAAAGAACTATTTATACAAGATGGTTAGAGCAGTCAAGAAAGATTGAGCAAGAAAGCTTCCGGCGGGCACATGTCTTGGGGCTTATCGGCAAAGAGGCCGAAGAGCATGCGGAGCTAGTACACTTACCAAATTGGCTTTGGGAGAGCCCGAATATGATCCGAGAACAGTGAAGAATCGGAAGAGGAGGATTCCTTCTATAACCTACACAGCGTCAAATATGTGCCGCCCCCTCTCACTCTTCCCCCGCAATTTACGGGAGGAGAAAGGCGAATCGCGATTACCATCACTTAGGGAATGGGAGCATATGACAACTTGACTGCGGTGCACGCACCCCTCTTCCTAGCAGATTTGGCCGTCGCTCCCTCTCGGTGATATCCCGTGGTATGGGAAGACGATTCCGACGACCGCGATGACGATGATGATGACGAGAGCGAAGAGTCAAGCGAGGCCCGGATCCGGAAACAATGCGGAACAATCATGCGAGAAATGAGCCCATGGGAGCCGGGCACAATGGTTGGTTATCGGCAAGCGACGACGAAGAAACTTCGGAGAGACGAATACGAGGCCGAGGGACATGAAGGCCATGAAGTTTCATGGATGCGAGCACGTGGATGTCTTAGAATTCAACCTTTGCATTATACCATGCCCTAGGGGAAGGGTTTTCGGGTATCTGTCTAAGCGAATAGTTGAAGATCTGCTAGAAAGAGGGAGGCGGCTCCCATCCTCTCCAATGAGAAAATCACTATTGTCGGATCAAATCCGCCCGAAAGCAAAGTAACAATTCTTGTCAAGGTGACCCGAGAGGAAATCACTTTCCCGAAATGTATTTCGGCTCTCGGAGAAGTCTGAAACCGGCATGATACGACGCTCCTCCCACACAGAATGCTATAATTATCTCCAGCTCTGAATATTACAGAAAGGAACAAGAATGGCTACACTATACCGGGGAAGAAATCGGCGAACCGCCAAGCCCCGACAATAGCGACTCTTGTTGCATGATAACAATGAGCAAGGCCGGCCATAAGAGTGAATCGGAGGACACCCTAGCTCTGTGGGCCATCCAAGGGGCAACAACACAACCCCAAACCCGAAAGCCTGTGACTTGGGAAGCAGTTATAAGGGCCGCCCGGGGAAGAGGCCGATACGGCTCAAACTCGGCCCGCACCGTTGCCGGGCCCCGCGAAATGGCCAATAGCGAAGCAGGCTCCATTAACGTTAGCGGCATTGAAGAAATCCAGGTCGAGACGGCCCGATGAGGAAGTTAATGCATTGACCCGATCCGGGCAAATCTTCCAAGGAAATCCCAAGGCAGATAAGAAGGCCACAGATCAAGCACCGAAAGAAGATCGCCGCCCCTATGCTAAGGCAGTGAAACTCCAGGACTACGAAAAAGAGGATCCCGTGCTCACTTTCGGTTGAAGCAAACACGAGGCCAACATTTCCCTCTGGTCTCTACTCACTTCGTCTTATCCCCATAAGTGAAGGCTGGAAGAAAGCACAGCTCGCACTCTCGTGCCTATTGATGCTACTCCCGATGATGTGGTACGGTGATTGGAAACATCCACTACGGGAACATAATCACTTTCACGATCTCGACCTCCCTCAATTTGGGGCGATCATAATGAGCCTCTCTTCATCACGGTCAGTGGATGAACGACGCCTCCCTCGGGTCTTGGTTGATAATGGGTCCGGAATGAACATTCTTCCAGCAAAGATCATGAGCTTGCTTGATATCAAGACTACGAGACTTGAAGCCTTCTTCTCTCATGATCAAGCTTACGACTCAACATCGGCAGTCCTCGGAGTCGCTACTTTAGACCTCTGGTTTGGACGAAATTGATACTGTGGAATTCCGGGTTATCGACATCCCGATTACTTTCAATGCCCTGTTGGGAAGACCTTGGCTGCACCAAGTCAAAGGGGTCGCCTCGAAGCCTCCACCGGTGTGTGAAATTCATCTCGAATGGGGATCGACGACCATTTACGGGGATTTAGTCACTTTAGAGGGCACGGATACGGGCGGAATACCTATTACGGAAATCAAACATGATGAGGAAGGTCACATGCTAACGGGCTTCACGGTCGAGCCTCCCAAGGCCCAAGTGTGCAACATAGATCGACGGTCACTCGGGATAAAATCCCACCGGTCTTGAAAATGATGAGAAAAATGAGCTATCTACTGGCCTCGGTGCGGGGGAAGCGCCAACAAGGAACTTTCAAACTCATCGAAGTGAAAGGACAAAATACTCGCCACGGCACGGGATATGAGGCCTCCCCGGTGGACAACTGCGAAAGGGAAAGAGATTTGAAGGCTGCCACGGGGAAAGGTCGGCCGACAATCCCGAATCTCTCCCCTTGAGTCCTAATTTGGTGACTACTTTGTAAAGGGTCCCACACAACCGGGAAACATCACAGAGCCCACTCCTACGGCGGGATGGCTAAAGCTACGGGATAGCCTCAACAAGTTCGGAGGAACCAAGGCTAACCCGGTCAGTAGAATGTTCTGGACCTACCCAAGATACACAGGGCTACACTGCCATGAAAAGTGAGTATACCTTCGAGGCGTGCTGACACAGTGGAACAGGTTCGAGAAGCTCACAACCACTATTCCTCTTGCCCGGGGAAGATCCGAAACCTAAATTGGGCCAGCGGTGCCAAAAGGCTGAGGCCACGGAATTTCCCTCGAGATGATTGGGATGGTACGATTATGCAAAGCAATTGTTCGAAGAAAAGTCAGTGCCGAGATTTGATTGATCTCGGCTCGGTCAAGAGATGATAGCGGCAATTGAGAAAGGAGAACAAAAACGGCCACGGTTCCGAGTCATGAGGCCACCAACGGCGATGCCGCTAAAGAATTGGGAAACTCTCTCGGGCCCGTCCGCGACCAAGGAGGAAATGATCACCGAGCTTGGATTGGTCCCCGTCCTTTCGTGTCAATCTAGGACAAGTCCTCCCGAGTCTCTCTCTGTTAAGATCGAGTCTCTAGGGTCGTCCAGGTGGCCTTACGCTGAAGACTACGAGTACGTAGCAAGCGGCTTGTACTCCCTTTCGTTTTCAATGAAATGACGAACCTTTACGAGTATCCCTTGATTGCCAATTTAACTAATGATGAATAAAAAAATTTTTTAATAATTCATTAGATAAAGAAGCGAGACACATTAAACAAAAAAATCAAACAACAAAAAAATCTTTAAGCGGGTTGTCAGGAAGAGGAAAATCGAGCCCAAGTGCCGAAGAGATTTTGACGAGTGTGAATTTGGGAGCTGAGGAAGAGCCTAAAAGACGCTTGATTGGCGATTTCTTGAAGGAATCGAAAAGATGCTCTGCAAAGTCCTACAAAATCCTCAATTCAAAGAAAGTTGCCCTCTTCATCAAAGAAAACATCATGTGCCGATACGGGTTGCCGGCCGAAATCATTTCGAGATAATGGATCCCACTTCGAAGGGGAATGTGACGGAGTTCTTGGCGAGAATTCCGAATAACCCGTCACAAGTCATCACCCTACGGGCCCCAAACCAACGGAGCCGTCGAAGCGACAAACAAGACTCTGGAAAATATCATCAGGAAAATGGGCTGTCCAAGGTAGAGATTGGCCCGAGAAGTTACACGGCACTGCGGGGCTCTGAGAACATCGGTCGAACGGCAAGCTGGGAAACACCTTTTGCCCTCACATACGGAATGGAAGCCGTACTCCCAATCGAGCCGGAAATCCCCTCGCTCCGTATCTTCTGGAAAGCCGGATCAACGAGGTCGAATGGCTCCAGTCGCCATGATGAATTGGCCCTACTAGACGAACGCCGATTGAAGGCCATGGAACACATCCGGGCCTACCAAGGAAGAATGGCGAGCCTTCGACAAGAAAGTAAAGCATCGGGAGATCCGAGAAGGTGATCTCGTTCTAAAAGAAAAGCCCCCCGAGTCCGTATCAACCCCCTCGGCAAATGGGAGCTGTATGGGTCGGGCCATATGTAGTCAGAAGATCTTCTCCGGAGAAGCCATGCAACTCATGAGACCTCGGCGGGAATCCCTTTGTGCACCCGGTGAATGGTGACAAGCCGCGCAGATACTACGCGTAAAAAAAAAAAAAAACAAAAAAAAAGAGACAAAAAAAAAAAAACAAAAAAAAAAAAAAAACAACAAAAACAAAAAAAGAGTGCTAAAAGAGTAATACCCAACTAGGTTAGAAACCCGAGAAGGGCGGCCTAGGTAAAAACGGGGTTGCACCAAAAAAGACAAAAAAAAAAAACACAAAAAAAGAGTGCTAAAAGAGTAATACCCAACTAGGTTAGAAACCCGAGAAGGGCGGCCTAGGTAAAAACAGGGGTTGCACCAAAAAAGACAAAAAAAAAAACAAAAAAAAGAGTGCTAAAAGAGTAATACTGACTAGGTTAGAAACCAGGAAGGGCGGACCTAGGTAAAAAACGAGGTTGCACCGGAAAAAAAAAAGACCAAAAAAAAAACACAAAAAAAAAGAGTGCTAAAAGAGTAATACCCAACTAGGTTAGAAACCCGAGAAGGGCGGCCTAGGTAAAAAACAGGGTTGCACAAAAAAAAAAAACAAACAAAAAAAAAACAAAAAAAGAGTTCACCAGGTTGAACTACGAAGACCTGAGCTCCTCAAAATGAGGGGAACGTAGGCGGCGGAAACGGTTCGGTCTAAAGCACAAATAAAAGCCATACTTTGGCATCAATACAATTGATCGGACCATGAAAGCGTCTCGAAAAACTCTAAAGCAATTCAAGTATTCATTACAAATTAAAAGCTCTTTGATGAGTCTAAGCCCGATTCATTCCTACAACCGGCAACCTCGCTAAAAGAAAACTAAGATACATAATCAAACTAATGTGTCTGTCATGGCAAGAAAGGGATACTCGGAAACCTCGAGTCACTCCAAGCCACTCGTCTTTGGTCTCTCCCTTCTTCTTCCCCCTCCGAGTCTTTCTCTTACGAACCGGAAAAATGTCGGTATTCCTCCTACCAAGCTCTGGTATAGGAACAGGGTCTATCAAACCGGCCTCTGTCGGGGCCTTAGTAGCCCTAGCGTCATCCCTCATCTCCGTAACCTAGGCGATAACATAGGAGCCCTCATCTCTGTCTCTTGACGTAAGCCTCATAATCGGCCACGGCATCTCCGCTCTGTCATGAGGATTGGCCCTCGCCTCGGCCCTCCTCCTCTCGAAGCAGCCTCGGTCCTCCGCACCTACAATGGCCTCACGCCGTCTCAAAATAGCCACCCGAGTCTCTCCCGGATGCCCCTCGTACCAATCCAGTACCAAGTGGTCGGGAACACCGGTCTCGGACGCTGAGAATGACCCGAGGAGGAAAGGCATCGTACCTCCATACTCGGGAAAGAAATGGAAACACCGAGGAATCATCCATGGAAACAGGAGCCACCACCACGGTAGCTATATCATCAAAACCCTCCAAAGGAACTGCTCCAAGCCAAACTGTCTCGTGACCAGAGCCGGAATGCGTAAACCGGACCGAGAGAGCCCGGAAGCATAACCACAAGGGACCCGTCTGAAGCACTCTGCGAGTCTCCACCCGCCAATGAGGCACCAACCATCGATATCTTCGGTCGGCGACCCGCCATCCAACGTGCCCACGAGCCCCGATCATCAAAGTCTACATCAACACCTCTCTGGCAAAGTCCAAGGCACGATCATATCAGAGGTTTCCCGAAGAACCCCCAAACGCTCCATCAGCCACAGGGTCAAGAGAAACGGGCTGCCCCCGTGCATGTACCGCCGTCCGGTAGCTAATCTGTCGAGAGCGTGAAAAGTCTCCCCAAGAATCAAAGGAACGATATCTACGCCGGGCGACAATGAACGACAACATCCAGCAGAGATCGATGGCAAATCCCGAAGGAATAGACCATGAACAAAGTGCCGAACATGCAAAGTGCAAAGGCATCCCAATAGGCGTCATCCACCAAGCCTAAGCCCCTAAATCTGTCGGGAAGACCGGAAATATCAAAATGGTCGGGACCGCGGATCATGCCTCGTGCTTCCTCCGGGGAAAGATGAAGAAGGTTGCACAACTTGTCAACAAAAGAAGCTCCTCCGGACAAAGGAATTGCTATCTCCTCCACCTCCGGACCTCCAAGCAAGGCCCGAAATTCTTCCACAGTCGGAACAATCTCGTTGAAGGAAAGGCAAAAGACATGCCTTCTAGTATCCCAAAACGAAGAAGAAGCCCTTAAGAGGTCATAATCCGGAACCAATTCTTTGAGAGACCACAAGCATCGTACCTTGTACCGTTCTTCAAAGAAAGACCTTCTCTCATGCATAATTTCCCGGGACCAATCCTTGAACTTGTTGAAAAATGACATTTGGGACTCTTGGGATAACTTTGAGGGAGCTTTTCTAAGGTTTTCCATGGTTTTTTCTCTCTTCCTCCCCGAAAATGGCTGTTTGGGCTGGAGGTTGAAGAAGATATTTGAATTTGAAATAAAGCAAAGCCAGATTTAAAGCAAAATCAAAGGACAGTGTCAGATGCTGTCCCCATCCGCGCGGATGGGATTGCTTCCCGTAAAAAATTCGCAATACCCAAGCTGCTACACCAAAAGAGGAATATTCTGTCCCGGTTGCTCGAAATCAGTGCAAAAAAAAAAAAACCTCCCCAAACCAGTCCATATACCAAACACCCTTGCAAAAAAAAAAAAAACCAAGGCTCATGCGACACTGCATTCATATTGCATTGCATTCATAAATAAAATCCTAAATTATTACATTCCAAAAAAAAAAAGGGAGAATGTACATAAAAAAAAAAACAAGCAAACATAAAATAAAATCCTAAATTATTACATCAAAAAAAAAAAAAATGTGCATAATCTGTACAAATCCAAATCTCAGAAAAAAAATCAATCGGAGTCTCCAAAGACCCGATGTCTCCCCCGGCCCCTCTTGCGACTCGGGCCCGCCTCGTCGGGAGCCCCGAAAGTCTCGGGCTCGAATCGTCCTCATCTCCGCAAAGAGGCTCGTCGGGACCAACCGGCACACTCGATAGGGTAAACCCGGATCCCCGAAGAAGTCGTATCCGAAGGTGAAGGCGTCCGACTCCCGAACATACGGAGACGACCCACCATGCCGCCGCACGTGTCCCCGCCCGTGCGGATCCCCAAGAATGACGTGATCCGAAGGCAGTGCCGCGCGGTGATCAATGAGAGGAGAAAGAGGGGTCTCGGAAGAAGTCTCCGAGGGAATAGGAGAAGCCTCCCGTCGGACAGGTGCCGGCCGTGGTCTCCTCGCCCTAGCCTGAGGTGCCCCGCAAGCAACCATCCTCCGTATGAATCTCTTAGCCCCGATCACTTGCTTCGTCAGTGTCTCGACGACCACCTCCGAAAACTGCACAAAAGCAAAAGCGTCAAAAAAAAAGAAGTAATGCTAAAGATGATGAAACAAAAGAAAGAAAAGAAGGGGAAAAGGTGAAGCCATACCTTCATACCCGAACGAGGCCGGAAAGCTCGTGGAAGCCGCTCGGGCTGAGGGATCTGCACCCTCAATCGGACCCCATCCTGGATATAGGAAAAATCCGTCCGAGGGTACCGCGGGATCCCAAGCCCCTCCCTCTCCAAAACCTGAGGCATCCTCAGCCTCCTCAAGACAAACGTCGCATATGGCTCGATCGCCACGAAGTCCGAGAAGTGCGCACCGCTCGGTAATCGTCCCAGTCACGGACCGATCGCTCGGGTGCATCATGTCGGCGGGAGGCTCCACCGGTGCCCTCAAAGGCGAGTTCACGCCATGCCGGCGCGTCACCCTCTCTCCTGCATAGTAGGCGTCGCAAGTCGGGCCCTCAAAATCCTCCGCCGCACCGTCCCGATCTCGGCGCCCTTCACCGCGCTACCTCAAAGCGATCCTGTGGGAAGAATATCATCCCCTCATCCGTCTCGGCCTCCGTCAAAGGAAGGCAATCCGCGTACTGAGAGTCGTACGCCCCGGAGCTTATCTTTTCCCGGGCATGCTTGGACCAAGATCGCATGGCCGGATACGCCCGACGTACGCCTCAGCCGCCTCCACACCGTGACGTGGAAAAACTCCAACGCCCATACCGCGAAAGGTAAAAATCCAATCAATCCAAAGTGCAAATAAAAGTGCGTGCTCAAAGGAAAGAGGGAAAGCAAAAGAGAGCTTATACCTCCGTGAGCAAACTCGAAGCAAGATGCAGGAGCTCACAGCCTTCTTCCGCCGTATCTATCAAGAGCGAAGTACGGCTTCAACCACCCGGCCTCCCAGGAAATATCTCCAACCGTCTCCATGTCCTCCAAGGACCTCAAGCAAGGCAAAGACCGCCGTCCCCTCAAAGATGACCAAAGAGCGTGCTCGAGAAAGTAAACCACAGGAAGGCCCCGGCAATCCGATCGGCGCCTATCCTCTCCTCCCCACCTCATAACTCGCTATGGTCTCCACGATCTTGCCGTAGACCACTAAGATACTCCATCCCCATCCCCTTTTTGGGAATAGGGGAAAATCCAAGAAGAGCCTCGCAGATCGGCATCGCCGTAGCCATCTCTCCACTCAATGCCGCGTCCATTAAAGGACGGCCCCGTGATCGCGACATAGTCGAAGGCGTAGCCGCCGCCTCGCCCCGTAAGAAGTGGAAGGTGTGGGTCGCGTCCCACCAAGGCCGCGCGAGCAAACATCAAGCCCTTGCACTTAGGGAACTTGACCAGTCCCCTCAAGCACTCGACGAACTCCCGAGCCCCGTCTCGACAACGATCCGTCTCTGACTCGCAAAGCTCCTCGGCCCGCATTCGGAAGCCGGTCCCACAAGTCAATCACGTACTCCACCGATCCTCGAGTCTTCATTTTGTTCAATTGCTCCGTCACAAAACGGTTTCCGCCTGTAAAAAAAAAAAAAAAAAGAGAGAAAACGTCAAAAGATTGCATTTGCATTAAAAAAAAAAAAAAATTTCGACAAAGATAACAAAGATACAATGAGCATAGCCCCATTTTTCTCGCATGAAATAAAACAATTTTCAGCAAGTCCCAATGCATTCAAAAAAAAAAGAGATGCATTCCTACGCGAGTAAAAACTCCGTCCCATTTTCAAAAAAAAAAAAAATGCATACATGCATATCATCCATCTTACATACAACGGGAGGAAAAATCCGTCCCACTTTTCAAAAATAAAAAAAAATCCTAAACATACATTGGCAAAATGCCCATTCTTTCCAAACAAAATGCATGCATTGCATCATCATTCATCAATATCAAAATTCAATTTCAAAAAAAAAAATCATCATCATCAAGAACATGCAATATTCAACTCCAAAAAAAAAATCACAATTCTTCGAATTTTCACATGAAATTTTCGAATTAAAAAAAAAAATGTGTGGCGAAAATGCCAATTCTTTTCCCAAGCAAAATGCACACTTTTGGGACACTCACAAATTCATTGCAACATTGCATATCATCAATATCAATATTCAATATTCAAAAAAAAAATTTCAAGAATCACCCAAAAATTTCAAACAAGAAATCGACAAGAGGATCAAGAGGATTCGAAATATACCGTTCGGAGATGCGGATCCGAGGCCCAATGTTGCCAAGCATCGGGGTAATGCTCCTCCTCAACCGATTGCGAGAGGTTGTAATGCCTCCTCATCCGGACAAGCTCCAATCGCCTCTCCGCTATGGGACCACGTCCTTGGCCTTGAAAAGCGCCTTCCCCGTGTTCCATTGCTCGAAAAATCAAGAAAAACGGACGAATTTTGAAGCTCCTAGGCCAACAATGGCGGCTCTGCTCTCTCCCTCTCTCGTCTGTGTTCAAAAAATTGAATGGGGAAGAAGAAGGGCGTTGGCCCCATTAAATACCCCTGACTTTCCATCCCTATCCGCGCGGATGAGATTGCAAGGGTCAAAATGACCCTTTTGCCCCTTAAAATTTCAGGACTCTGCAATTCAGTCCCCAACTTGACAAAGTTAACCAAAGTTAACCAAAGTCAGCCCCTTGTCAAAAAAAATATTTCCCGGCAGTCAAACGTAAGACCGAGTGCCCCGAGAAAGATAACGAGATCCCGTATCTTTCATCAAAATTACCCCCGGCAGTCAAACGTAAGACCGAGTGCCCCGAGAAAGATAACGAGATTCCGTATCTTTCTTCAAAATTACCCCCGGCAGTAAAACGTAAGACCGAGTGCCCCGAGAAAGATAACGAGATCCCGTATCTTTCATCAAAATCATCTCAACGGCAGTCAAACGTAAGACCGATTTCCCAGACAAATACGTCTGATTTTCCCCAGCAAAGGCTAACGAAATCCCCATCAAAGTTAACGGAATCCCAAAAGCCAGCAGAATCTCGAGTAAGGTTCGAACTACGAAAGGGCTTGATTCCCACTAGGGATACGTAGGTAGCCTATCATTAGGTCCAGCCCCTCGACCAAAACGGTCACCCTCTCCTTCGGCAGCAGACGAAGTCCACCGAAAGGCCATTTCATCATCAAGGTCCGAGGCGCCTAAAAAGCCATCATCATCAAGGTCCGAGGCGCCTAAAAAGCCATCATCATCAAGGTCCGAGGCGCCTAAAAAGCCATCATCATCAAGGTCCGAGGCGCCTAAAAAGCCATCATCATCAAGGTCCGAGGCGCCTAAAAAGCCATCTCCAAGGTCCGAGGCACCGAAAAAGCCATCATCAAGGTCCGAGGCACCTAAAAAGCCATCTCCAAGGTCCGAGGCACCGAAAAAGCCATCATCAAGGTTCGAGGCACCTAAAACGCCATCTTCAAGGTCCGAGGCACCTAAAACGCCATCTCCAAGGTTTGAGGCACCTAAGACGCTATCACTAGAAAGCGATAAATCGCAGTCATCCCCAGCAGAGACCGAAAATGGTCATTCCTATCCCCAGCAGAGCGGATAACCATCAGACCGAAAATGGTCATCTCTTATCCCCAGCAGAGTTTCTTCCCAGTAACCGACTGTAGAACTCGCTCATCAGGTTCGAGGCACCTAAAACGCCATCATCTCCAGGGTCAAAGACCCGAACTACGACTGGCTTGATTCCCATTCGGGATACGTAGGTAGCCTATCGCTAGGTTCAGCCACCCGATCACTCGATCATCCTGCCAAATATGGAGCCCATTCTTATCGACGACCCCGCTTCCTTCGAAAGCGCCGTCGCCGAGGGGCTACTGTAAGTGCTCCAATTTGAGCTTGTTAGAATTTTCGTTAGAAAATTAACGAAAGTTATAACATTTCTAACAATTCCTAACTATCCTAACATTTCTAACAAAGTGAGGGTAAAATGGGCATTGTTATTTAAGGTTAAACCTTAAAAAGAATCTCAAAAAGCAAAACAAAAGAATAAAACCACAAATAGCAATGGCTGGAAACATAATCTGGCTGGTCAATTTGAATTTTGAAAAAGATTATTCCTTGTGTCCAAAGCCTGAAGCAGCAATTAATGAACAGTGCACGCGACTGGATCCATCCGCGCGGACATGTTTGTATTTTCAGGAGGGCTATAAATTGAGCCCTCCAGTCACAAAAATAAGAAGGAGGAAGAACACAAATGCAACGAACCTCTGGCGAAATATAGAGAGAAAACAGTGAGAATTCTCAAGAATTGTCACCCTTTTCTCTCCAATCTTTCCCAACTCATACTCATCCACTCACTCTCATATTAAACCCCTAAACACTCATACACTCAAGCCAAACACTCAAGAACACAAGGAAGATTGGTAAACCCTCTTCTTCCTAACCCTAAATCTCATCCATGCATGCATCTTCAAACTACAAAATGTAGTTCCTTCATCTTCTTGCTCTAGATCTAAGAAGATCACCATGGAAGACCATCTCCATGGATGATCTTCTCCATAGATCAACATTATTTTCAAAGCTTTTCTTGTTTACTTGCAAAAATGCACTTTCAAAACCCTAAAAAAACCATTTTCAAGCACTAAATCTTGATTTCAAAGGGTAAAATCCCTCTCCCCAAGCAAATGAAATGCTTAGTCCTAATGTACCCCAAGGATGGTTTGGTATAGTTGATTCACCACTAAAATGTCTAGTGATCACTAACCAAAACCTAGGGAAATGGGGACAAGCATGGATGCAAAACCCCCTTTAAAATCATATTTTCTTTCTTGAGAAGTTGCTGTCCAGTAGCAATTTTCTCAGACCTCAGTCCATGGTCTTAATTTTTGGACACAGATGAACTTGGAATTTGGTGTTGACTACAAAATACTTTTTGTAGCCAACATCCAGAGCTTTCCAAACATATTTTTACCTTATTTTTTGGGTGAGTAAAACTCCTCTTTTCAATTTTTCTTTCAGAGGCTAGTTCATCAGCTTCTGGGAATCCAGATCTCATATCTGAGGTTTCCAGAAGGTTTTGACCCCTCAAATCTTCTCCAAAATGGAAATTTCTTTCACACAAAGTTTATTCAAGGAGTCTAGAGAAACTTTCATTCTCTTAGTTCATCCAGATTATGAAGTTTTAGGACCCTTGAATCCATTTTAAAATCAGGTGTCTGCTGCCATTTTCTTCTGGCAGAAGTGACTTCTCAACTTCAAAAGGTTTTTTGAGTACCAAATCTCAAACCAAAAATTCTCCAAAAAATCATGGGATCAGTTTAAAGTCTTAAAAAGACATCCCAATTTTTACTTTTTCCAGTTTCAACTTATTTTGGCCAAAACACACACACACACACACACAAATGATTTTCAGCTTGGAAGACTCGTTTTTACGAGGCGCGTCGGGTGCACACTAACGTCCTTCCCGACGCGTAACATGACCTCCGAACCTAAATCTCTGATCTCGGGCTTTTTTCAAAGTTTTGGCCCTTCAAAATTAAAATGGCGTGGCGACTCCGTTTTTTCCGGTTTTATTTGGTTTTTCAAAGAAACGCAAAAGCCGAATTTTTTCCCGTATCGTCACAGACATAACCAGCCAGGAAAAGTTCTAGAACCATGCCACCTTGCATGTTTCTAGAAGGAATACAGTCATGGCTTGTTATGTCGTGCGACATAACAAGCCCATGCAGGCAGCCTATAAATAGAGGCCTTCACCTCTCATTTTAAACACACCTCCTCCACCCCTCAGTCCCCCTCTATAGGGAATACGCTCCAGAAGCCTCCTCTCTCCTCACATACCCCCCAAATCACCTCAATCCTACCAAACTAATCACACACACACTTCCCACACACACACACACTTCCTATACATCAAGAACTCGAGGTTCTCAAGGATCCAAGGCCTGAACTCAGTCTCCGGAGGAGGACGCTAGAAGGCTCCTATATCTAACTTGATATAGGAGTTGTGGATCTTCAAGGGTAACGAGTTTCTACCCCTTTTCCACTCTCTATTTTCCTTTGAATATGAAATCTATGTGTTACATGCATTGATAATGTAGTATTCTGATTAAAGTTGCATGCTTTAGCTTCATATTATCCAGATCCACATTTTATTTCATTACATTTCATATAAAATCTCTGTTTTGACTTGGTTTTGCATGAACACTCAAGATGAGTGTGGATCCCTCATATCCACACCCTCTTGAAGTGTTCATTATCAATAAACATGCTCTCTGAGATTTGTTTGTGAAGTAACTTGACCATTTTGGTACCTTGTTACCTCTGCAAATCTCAGTTGTTTAGGCTTCTGCAAAATGGCTTATTATGTCACGCGACATAGGCAGCCTATGTCGCGCGACATACATAGCCGGTTGCGAGACTCCTTATCTTTTCACCGCAATCTGATGTTTTCCTTTTCTAATGCACCAATCGCATTTAAACTAAAACATTTGCATACGAAAGGCATCATTTGCATTAAAAGGATATCTTTTTCACCAAAATGACATCTTTGCTTTAATGGTGCATCCTTTGCACTCAAAAAACCCCTTTTCACATTAAAGATGCATCTTTTGCATTTAAAAACTCATTTTCATACTCAAAATGCATACTTTGCATTAAAAAATCATTCTTTGCCATTTTCATGCATCATTTGTGCATTAAATGCTATTTTCCAACATAAAAATACATTCTTTACATAAAAATCTTTTCTTTGCACAAAAAGGCATCCCTTGCAACCAAAAGACATTCTTTACACTCCAAAAATGTCATCTTTTCATTAAAGAGTCATTTTTCATCATGCATTTCCCCTTTCCCCCAATCTTGGAACGGACCGGTGTAAAAGTTCTCATCTTTGCATCGTTCCTTCCATTAAAGGTTCATGATTTCTTTAGGAAAAGGATAACCTTGAACCATATATCTCCGATTATCGCTTAAAAATGAGTATGAAGCCTCTATACGAGCTCGACCGTCTTAAAGCGTAGGATTGATGGGCTAAGGATATTCCTTCCTAAAGAACCTCATCTTTGACCAAAAGAGAGTCATTCTCTCGATCACGCAAGTCCCGAGGGTCCCGAGGTTTAAAATGCGATGATCACAAGTCATAAGATGAGGACGGGATCATAATCCCAAATACATAAATTCCAAGGAATCCCGAGCGACAACCAACAAATGGTTTGTACGTCCGGAAGACAACTTGGGACATTCCCCCCCTTTTACTTTCAAACACATGCACACAAGAAAGCACGCAAGCAAGCACGATTACTGAAATCTTGGGAGACTTGCTCCGGCAAGGCACCTTGGGTGAACGCCAAACGTTCTTCCCAAGGGGTAACTTAACCTCCGAACCCATAAAACCTTTTTTTCAAAGTTTTGAGGTAATCAAAATGGCGTGGCGACTCCGTTTTTCAAATAACTCGGATGTCTTCAAACTCGCGTGAATTCCAATAATCAAAAATTTTGGGCACACATTCACAGTTGGGATCGCAGGGATCACTCGGGCAGAGGTTCGGCGTGCGTTGGGGTGGCAGAGTCACTCGAACAGAGTTTCGGCGTGGTTTGGGAGCGTCGGTTTGACTCGGAAAGAGCCGGGACGCCTTGGGAAAGACCAGGCAAGGCCTCGGATTACCACGAGGGGCCTCAGAGTACCTCCAGAGTGCCTCGGGGCAGCGCGGGAGCATCGCGGGAGCGCTCGGGGAGGCTTCGGAGCACCACGAGGGGGCTCGGAAGGCCTCGGAAGGATCCGAAAGGGGTCGGGATTGCCCCGAAGGGTCTTAGAGGGGAGCCTGAAGGCTAAGGGAGGAAGAGAGAAGAGGGAGGTGTGTAAAATGAGAGAGGGGGAGCCCTCTATTTATAGTAGGAGAAAATTGCAAAGAGGTCCGTACGGACCTCCCATGTTATCCAGATTTTTGATTTTCCTCGATTTGAGGGAATATGTGATGATGGTGAATATTCTGGAATTATGATGTCCCCTGTGCAAAGAGGTCCGTACGGACCACCTCAGCATGCAAAGAGGTCCGTACGGATCAACCATGCATGAGGGTAATCATTTTCTCCGGGATTTGAGGGAATATTGTGGACTTTAAGGGGATTCAGTACTTATTAAAGCAAAGAGGTCCGTACGGACCACTTATGCTTTTCCAATTTCCTGAAAATTCCCAAAAGGTCCTTTTGTCCCTTTTTATCCCAGAAAGGCCCCTCCCTTTGTTTGGTTGAGGGTTTTGAGAGGGTTCTGAGTGCCATAGGTCTTCGAGACTGTGTTTGTGAGTCTGCGGTGTTTCATGTGTGCTCGGCAGAGGGTGATCCAGATTGGGGTACTTACAGAAGCCCCTCAACGACGTCACTTTCGGAGGAAGTGGGGTCGTTGATAAGATAAGGGTCCTAATCTGATCGGCGTGCTGGGAGAGGAAGTGACCGTGGAGGTCGGTGGGAGGACGTGGCGGTGTCCTGTTGTGTGACCGTTTAGGTCAATTGGGCCGGACCCCGTGATAGGATTCCTACGTATCCCTGGCGGGAATCAAGCCTGATCGTAGTTCGTGTGTGGGGTGAGTGTTGTAGTGCAAGAGGACGGGAGATGTCCTCTGACTAAGACTCTATGGGTGGACGTGGTGGTGTCCTGGGTGATCGTATAGGTCGATGGCTGGACCCTGTGATAGGATTCCTACGTATCCCTGGTGGGAATCAAGCCTGGCCGTAGTTCAGAGGTCGTGAAATTGTGAGTGTATGTGGGCGTGATGGTGCCCTGAAGTATCTTGTGTCTGCCGAGGTCAGTGGTAAGGACGGGGTGGTGTCCTAAGATGTGGTGACCACTGAGGTCAATTGTGAGGACGTGGTGATGTCCTGGGGAGAAAATTTTACGATTTTCCTAATCGGGTGGTTTAAGGCCTTCCGGGCCGGAGATAGTGATTTGGGAGGTTTATACGGTCTTCCGGACTGAGTGGTTTAAAGCTTTCTGGGCTGGAGATAGTATGAAGACTTGAATCGTCTTCTGGTTGTAGTTTGCCATGCATGAGGACTTTGAATCGTCTTTTGGCTGCGGTTGTGTCATGTATGAAGACTTGAGTCGTCTTCTGACTGCTGTTTGCCATGCGTGAGGACTTTGAATCATCTTCTGGCTGCGGTTGTGTCATGTATGAAGACTTGAGTCGTCTTCTGACTGCTGTTTGCCATGCGTGAGGACTTTGAATCGTCTTCTGGCTGCGGTTGTGTCATGTATGAAGACTTGAGTCATCTTCTGACTGCGGTTTGCCATGCGTGAGGACTTTGAATCGTCTTCTGGCTGCGGTTGTGTCATGTATGAAGACTTGAGTCGTCTTCTGACTGCTGTTTGCCATGCGTGAGGACTTTGAATCGTCTTCTGGCTGCGGTTGTGTCATGTATGAAGACTTGAATCGTCTTCTGGCTGTGGTCGTGGAGGCATGGCTGCCTTGAGCTTTGATTGCGAGAGGTGTAGATGCCTCGTGCTTTGTCCGCTGGGGAGAAGGTTGGACTTACGATGACTGTCGGTGTTCGTCTGTTGGGGATCATTGTGGCCTTGTAGGGGCTTTTTCTGCCGAGAGGGTGACTTCGGGCTTACTTTGATGGCCGGTGCTTGCGTTGTCGATGAGCGTTTTGGAGGCATTTTGTGCCTTGAGATTTGTGCTGGGAGGTGTTGGCTCCTTCTTGCGCTTGTTTTGCCGTTGAGTGGGCGAGGTCCGGGCTTACATTGATGGCCGGTGCTGGGGATATGCAATTTTGTACGACTTCCCTTTTGACTTGCTGGGGAAGGAGCTCGGGCTTACATTAATGGCCGGTGTTTGAGTTGTCGTTGAGCGTTTTGGAGGCGTTTTGTGCCTTGAGATTTATGCTGGGAGGTGTTGGCTCCTTCTTGCGCTTGTTTTGCCGTTGAGTGGGCGAAGTCCGGGCTTACATTGACGGCCGGTGGTTGAATTGCCGTTGAGTGGGCGAAGTCCGGGCTTACATTGGCCGCCGGTTGTTGAATTGTCGTTGAGTGGGCGAAGTCCGGGCTTACATTGACGGTTGGTGGTTGAATTGCCGTTGAGTGGGCGAAGTCCGCGCTTACATTGACGGCCGGTGGTTGAATTGCCGTTGAGTGGGCGAAGTCCGGGCTTACATTGACGGCCGATTGTTGAATTGCCGTTGAGTGGGCGAAGTCCGGGCTTACATTGACGGCCGGTTGTTGAATTGCCGTTGAGTGGGCAAAGTCCGGGCTTATATTAACGGCCGGTGGTTGAATTGCCGTTGAGTAGGCGAAGTCCGGGCTTACATTGACGGCCGGTGGTTGAATTGCCGTTGAGTAGGCGAAGTCCGGGCTTACATTGACGGCCGGTGGTTGAATTGCCGTTGAGTAGGCGAAGTCCGGGCTTACATTGATGGCCAGTGGTTGAATTGCCGTTTAGTAGGCGAAGTCCGGGCTTACATTGACGACCGGTTGTTGAATTTCCGTTGAGTGGGCGAAGTCCGGGCTTACATTGACGGCCGGTTGTTGAATTGCCGTTGAGTGGGCGAAGTCCGGGCTTACATTGACGGCCGGTTGTTGAATTGCCGTTGAGTGGGCGAAGTCCGGGCTTACATTGACGGCCGATTGTTGAATTGCCGTTGAGTGGGCGAAGTCCGGGCTTACATTGACGGCCGGTGGTTGAATTGATGGGTTAAGGACCATATTGCACTGAATTTGCTGAAATAGGCCTTAGGACAGCCAGGGGCAAAGATTATAAGGGCAGGAAAGTAATTTGGCCCTCTCTTGCAAGAAGGTCCGTACGGACCAACCTGGGATGTAAAGAGGTCCGTACGGACCAAGTTGGTTTTTTACAGTTCCCAGATTTTGACTGGGTTAAAACCCCGAGGCCCCCTTCATTTCTTCTTCTTCAGTTCGTGCATCCGAGAGAGAGAGAGAAGGAGAAAACCTCCATTGTTACACCAAAATCTCCCATTTTTAGCTTGAATTGCTCATAATGGCGGAAGGATCTCGGAGGGGTCGTCGACAACGGAGCCAAGAAGTGGTTGAACAAAGGATGGAGCTTCAAAGAAATTGGATCTCCTTTGTTCCATCTTCGAAGAACCCGGATGTATTGTATCCGAATCCGGAGATGCACAATCGTCGCTCTAGGAACGTCGGGGAGGTAAGAAATCCATTCCGTTTTGATTCCCTGCTCGAATTTTTTGAATGCTAGAATTAGGTTTTAGTTTTTCGCATTTTGGGGCTTTTGTTATTTGTCATGCCTTTTGTGAAATTCTTGACGAATTGTTGAAAATTAGCATGTAAATATTGTGAATATGTGCATTTTGTGCAGAAATGTGAAGATTAGCTTTTATTTGTGAAAATAAAGTGCCTCTCCATGAAAATGCATGTTTTGGTGTTTTGTACCTTATGCTATTTATGTATGTACAATGTGGAAAAAAATTGTCATGTAGGGACAAATTTTGTAGAAAAAAAAATGTGACATGTGCCGTGTTTCGTGACGGGTTTTGTCTGAAAGTATGTGCCGTGTAGGGACAGACTTTTCTTTTGAAAATGTGTTATGCAGTGTGTGCCGTGTTTTTGGTGACGGACTTTGTGGGGAGTAATATGTGCAATGTGCCGTGTTTTGTGACGGGTTATTTTGAAAATGTGTCGTGTAGGGCTTGATCCCTTTGTTGAGAAAATTTGTACAGTGTGTGCCGTGTTTTGTGACGGACTGCATGAAAAAATTATGTATAATGCATGTCATGTTTTGAGTT
This sequence comes from Adenophora triphylla var. japonica, assembly GCA_022495995.1. Taxonomy (NCBI): domain Eukaryota; kingdom Viridiplantae; phylum Streptophyta; class Magnoliopsida; order Asterales; family Campanulaceae; genus Adenophora; species Adenophora triphylla. Next base: position 77,271 of record JAFEMH010006878.1, on the reverse strand, counting down.
GCATGTAAAAATTATGTGCAATATGTGCCGTGTTTCGTGACGGGATATATGTGCTTTGCCGTGTTGGAACGGTCTTTTGTGCTTTGATTTTCTTTTGGTATTAAGTATTGTGACTGACGTACCTTTCTTTGTGTTTACTGCGCAGATGAGGGGCTCTTGGCTGGGAAGGCCAAGAAGATGAAGACTCGGGGATCGCTCGAGGCTGTTGTTGAGTTGTGGCAGCGGATGCCGAATATTTCTGTGGATGGTAGGCCGAGCCCCAGGAGGCTGGTCTACGCTTCTGGCCTGGGCGTGTTCGTGGAGAACTTGACCGGGGTTTCTGACACGAGGAAGAACAAGAGCGTCTTCCTTGGCCTTTCTGAGTACTGGTGGGATACCACCCACACCTTCCATCTGAGCTGGGGAGAGGTGACGGTGATGCCCACGGACTTTGCTGCTATCACCGGGCTTTCCTTCAAAGGAGGGCCAGTGCGGTGGCGAGATATGATTGCCGAGGATGTGCTGACGGAGCTGCTGGGCTTTGCGCCTGTTCCTCGCAGGGGTCTTGGCATGTTGTATAGTGATGTTGAGATGAGGATCACGGCCAGTATTGGGGTCTTGGAACATACGAAGAATCCATGGCAAAAATGGAGGTTCCTAGAGAAAATGGGGAAGAAAGCTCGAGATGACTGCAAATGGGAAGTGGGGAAAGTTCAGACATCCTGAAAACACTTATCCCTTCCCAAAACCAGAGAAGATCCGTACGGACCTTTTTGCAGCTCAAGTTGGTCCGTACGGACCTTCTTGCACCATGGTCCCACGTCTCCAGCAAACAGTACAACAGCAACTGTTCCTAGTAGGACCTTGCTCCAAACTGCCCAAATTCTGATCAAAGCCATTTCCAGCAAGCATACACTACCCACAAACGCACTCCCAGCTCACGTGGCATGCACAAATAATGAACTAGCAACAATTCCTAGGACAATTCCCTGGAATCACAAAATACGACATTACATCTTAAAATAAAATACTTTTGCTGTGCAAATACAAGTGTTTTATTACAGGTACCCATAATGTCTTGTTGCTAAACAAAAAAAAAAGAAAAAGAAAGGAGATATGGAAAGAGGGAAAGCAAATGAGCCCTAATCCGACTCTTCATCACCAACATCATCAAGCGAGAAGTCAGGGGTACCGGCCAGGTGACGGCGGAGCAGCTGGCGCGCTCCTTCCTGTGGTTTGCGCTTTCCGAGACTTTGTTCTCGAACCACTCGACTACGGCTCCTTTTGCTCTGCTGGAGAGATTGATTGATTTGGAGAGAGTTTGTGATATCTCTTGGGGCGAGGCGGGCTTGGCCGAGCTCTACTTCTCTTTGGACCGGTTTAGCCGGGGTGTGGCCAGTTCTTTGGCCTGTTTTGACTTTGCTTTGGAGGTATGAGTTCATTGCTGTTTTTTTGATTTAGCAACTTGTCGTTTCTCCGTTTTCTTTTGCACTGAGCCTTTTTCTGCTTTGGTCACAGGTGTGGTTCTATGAGATTTTTCAGTGCTTTCCGTGGGATAGAGATCCTGGGGCTATAGCAGCGTATCCTGCTATGTTAGGCTGGGCCCGCCCGGCGAGGAGGAGGAGGACCAGCAGGGGGAAACTCACCATCGCCTACGGGGATGTGTAGGAGCATTTGGAGAGAGATAGCACGGAGAGGTTTGTTTTGTATCCTTGGGCTTGATATGAGGATGATGATTTCGAGGGGGCTCCCCTGGTGACGGTGCAGCGAAAGATGCTGCGGGGCCTGACTTGCGACGTCATGTACCTGGGGGAGCGGGTCTTCTGGCAGCATGGCCCGGGTATGCTTCCCTTGGCTCCGAGGGACCCTCCTTTTGGGATGCTTGATTCTCGGGATATGGATGTGTTGGATTTTGAGAGGTATTTGGGCGGAGTGAGTGCCGATGAGTTTGTGTTGTATAGAGAGGAGTATGGAGCTTTTGTGAGGAGGAAGTTGAGGACGCCACAGGTGTTGGCGAGGGAGAGGGAGGCTGGTCCGCAGGGTCCCCCAGAGGTTCCGGTGCCTCGGGCCGGACTTTACGTATGTTCGTGGGGATTCCTCGAGGAGGAGGGTGTCTCGTACCCGTCCCCGAGCGTGCTCCTATCGCCTACCGCGTGGATCCCGATAGACCGGTGAGTGTGCTTACTCTTTTCCATCTTGGCATCCTTTCGTATTTTTCTTTTGTTGTTGAGTATGACTGTATTGCTGAGCGTTTCTTTGGCTGCTTGCTTGTGCAGGTCCCGGGGAGGGCTTTTGACATGCTGACCCGCCGCTATGTGGCGATGCGGTCTTTCGCGAAGAAGATGGCGTCAAAGATGTCTTGCCGATCTTCGCGACGTGTGCCGGCGTACACGCCGATGCCCTCGAGGCATTCTGTAGATGTTCCTCCACCGAGAGCCGAGCCGGAGCCACAGCAGGAGGGACCTTTGCGGGGGCGGCATAGCATGGATGCCGGGACGTCTTCGGGAGCGCAGAGGCCGTGCACTTTACCAGCTTCTTTCCTCGCCAGATGCACAGGGTGAGGGTTCGTCAGAGCCTTCTTTCTTCGATCCTTTCGTCGGATTTGATCCTTCTGATTACTTTGAGTACCAGCCTCCGGAGGGGGCTCGGTACTCTGACGACGAGGATGTGACGGGCGAGTTCACCGGGATGCCCGACTTCTCTCTTGAGGACCTTGGTGAGGAGGATGATGCTGAAGAGTCGGATTAGGGTTCATTTGCTTTCCCTCTTTCCATATCTTCCTTTTTTTTTTAGCAACAGACATTAGATGTACCTGTAATAAAATACTAGTATTTGCATGGCAAACGCATTTTATTTTAGGATGTAATGTCATTTTTGTGATTCCCGGGAATTGTCCTAGAAATTGTTGCTATTATTTTTTTTATTTTGTGCATGCCACGTGAGCTGAGAGTGCGTTTGTGGGTAGTGTATGTTTGCCGGGAATGGCTTTGGCCAGTGTTTGGGCAGTTTGGAGCAAGGTCCTGCTGAGAACAGTGGTTGTTGTACTGTTTGCTGGGGAAATGGGTCATGGTTGCAAGGAGGTCCGTACGGACATACCTAGCATGCAAAGAGGTCCGTACGGACCAACCTTGCTTTTGGGAAGGAAATAAATGCTTTCCAGTGTCTGGTCCTTCCCCATTTCCCCATTTGCAGCCATTTTCGAGCTTTCTTCCCCATTTTCTCTAGGAACCTCCATTTTTGCCATGGATTCTTCGTACGTCCCTAGAATTTTGTCGAGGCTTTCGCAGGAGAGGCAAGCACACTTCCTTGAGCAGCTGAAAATGTGGATGCGACGCCGTATGAGGCGTCAGAGACGGGTTTTCGAGGTAAGGTTTCGTCTTTGCTCGATTTGGTCTTTTAAGGAGTTGGTTCCTGATTGGGATTTGTTGCGGGCTGCCGCGAAGTTCTGGGATGTTAGGAGGCATGTGTATTGATTCTCCTACAATGAAATGGTGCCCACCTTTGAGGATTTTCGGGCTTTGATTGGAGGACCGGAGGTGGAGGCCATCTCGCTTCCTTTGATTGGTGGTGCTGCTGTGAGCGTGAAGCTTGCAGGCTTTCTTCGTACTTCGTTGGAAGAAGTGCAGGGCATGATCCTTGATTCGGGTCATATTGACATTTCTGAGCTGCCGGAGCGGTTTATGGTTGACGATGAGAGTGATGTCTCTTGGGACGCATTTGCCTTGTGCGTGATGGCGATGCTTTTCCTGGTCAGCTCCCTTGGCATTTGCGATGGCGCTTTACTAGATGTGGTTAGGCACTGTAGAGCTGGAGAGGATATTGTCCCGTTGGTGCTGGGGGAGACTCTTCATGGTATTGACCGTCTGGCGACTGGGGATCGGTTCATGAGAGGGGGAAGCCCCACTTTGCTCACCTTGTAGCTGCGAGAGAGACTTCAGGCCATGCCCGAGGTTCCGACGTCGTTTAGCCCGTGGTCATTTGCTCAGCGACCTCTTGTGTTGGATATGGATCGCCCGCCTCGGGAGAGATGGATGGCACGGCTTGGTACGCATCGTATCCGTTGGTGGGTTCCCCACCGGGGATCGAGACTAGGAGGGTCTTTCAGAAGGGTCCTATGTCGTCGTAGTTCCAGTTTGTCTTGGTCCTCCTTCTATATTCCGTCGCTTGTTTCCCGGCAGCTTTGGGATGAAGCAGAGCCTTTGTTGGGCTGGGATGACCTTGCTACTACGGAGATAGCTCCTCTTCGTATGGCAGCTCCAGGTGCTTTCTTGTATTTTCTGAGGGTATGGAAGTATTCCACTTTCCCTCTTGTGGTGCTCCTTAGACGTCGGGAGAGTGTCGTATTAACGACTCGCACTGGCCCGGTATGAGCAAAGCCGTGTGGGCAGTCCCAAGTGGCTTTGGAGAGCGTGCGTGTAGCGATTCTGGGACTCGCTGCCGTAGTAGCTATTGCCTTAGGAGTGCCGAAGCCTCGGTCCGACCCTCAGATGTGACGGGAGACACTTTGTTTGACTACGAGACTAGAGTTGACCGACCGACGGGGAGAGGTCCTCTTTGCTGCACTCGCAGGAGGAGATCCGAGCCGAAGCACGGGCGAATGAAGCCCTGAGAGCTGCTGGATTGTTTGACTCTACGGGGAGGACCCCTGATCTCGGACTGAGAGACGCAGAGTTGGTTCCCGTTGAGCGAAAGAAGACTCGCCGGGGACGAGGGAAGAAAGGGAAGAATGGCGAGGGGACAAGCGCAGATGGCGCGGAATGACCTCCTAGGTATCCATTCATTGCATTGTAAACACATTATTTGTTAAATGTATTAAGCTGTCTTTTAGCATGTTGTGAACTTGAGAGTAGACCGTGCTTGAACTCATCAAGGAATGTTGTAACCGTTAGTGATTTGTGATTTACTTTTAAAGCTTTGTCGAGACGCAAGATCTCTTGTTTGCCTTTGTTTCTTTTGTGCACCTTGTCGGCGTCCCTCTTTGAACTTTTCTGTTGCATTTGCGGACTGAAGCAGTCTGGGCCATGACGGCAATCCCCTTTGCTTGGGCTTTGTGTTTGAGGGGTTGGATGATCCCCTGACAAGTCGTTTTGACGGTCATTTCCGTAGCTTCCTTGCCTCTTGTTTGTTGGCGTCGGGCTCTTGACCTCAATTTCGCAGCTTCTGCTTGAGCTTTTTTTTATTTATTTTTTTGAGAGCCCTTGCTCGAGCTCTTTTTTTTTTTTTTGAAGCGCGTGAGGGCGAAGACAAGCCCCTGGCTTGGAAGTAGACATGGGTCAGTCGTTTGACGTTGAGTGACCTCCGGATGTCCTTTGATGTTGCCGCCGTCGTTTGACTTGGTCAAGGTGACGTTGGGGGCGTGCTCTTGAAAAGTGCATAGCTTGATGGAGGTCTTGATTGACATTCAAACTTTTGACTTTTTTGTGTATTTTTAGACCGAACCAATTAAGGTTGCCTACGTTCCCCCAGACTAGAGGGCTCAGGTCTGCGTAGTTCGACACTACATGGAGTGCCAAGAGATGCACCTTTGTTCTTCTTCAGGCGAAGTATCTGCGGAGTTTTCTTCCGTTGACTGGATTCATGAAGGGATTGCCGTCTAGGTCTGTCAGCTTCATGGCACCTCCGGAGAAGATCTTTGAACCACGAAAGGGCCGATCCATGTTGGTTCCCATTTTCCCAGTGGGTTGGTTCGAGTGGGGAGGCTTTTCTTTGAGTACAAGGTCGCCTTCCCTGATGTCTCGGGACTTGACTTTCTTGTCGAAAGCTCTAGCCATCCTGCTTTGATAGGCTCGGACGTGTTCCATGGCCTTTAGTCGTCGCTCATCTAGCAGAGCCAATTCGTCATGTCGGCTTCGGAGCCATTCGACTTCGTTGACGCCATTTTCCACAAAGACTCTGGAGTGAGGGAATTTCCAGCTCAACGGGAAGGACCGCTTCCATCCCGTATGTCGTGGCGAATGGGGTTTCTCCCGTGGCTGTTCTGACTGATGTGCGGTAGCCCCAAAGTGCAAGGTGCACCTTCTCGGGCCAATCTCGTCCTCGGGTGGTCATTTTTCGGATGATTCGTTCGAGGGTTTTGTTTGCTGCTTCCACGGCGCCGTTTGTTTGTGGCCGGTAGGGAGAAGATTTGTGGCGTGTGATCTTGAATTCAGCCAGCAGTCTGTCGAATTCCCCTTCAAAGTGTGAACCGTTGTCTGATATGACCTCATTTGGGATGCCGTATCGGCAGATGATGTTTTCCTTGAGGAAATGCGCGACCTTCTTGGAGGTGAGTACCTTGTAGGACTTGGCTTCGACCCATTTGGTGAAGTAGTCGATGGCTACTAAGATGAACTCGTGACCGTTGCTGCATGGCAGAGCGATTTTCCCGATGACGTCTATTCCCCAAGTGGCAAATGGCCAGGGTGTAGTCATGTAGTAGAGATTGTGGGGAGGTAGATGATTGAGGTTGGAGAACCGTTGACACTTGTCGCAGCTTCGGACAAAGTGGATGCAATCTGCCTCCATGGAGATCCAGTAGTAGCCCATCCTGAGAATGATTTGCATCAGGGCTCTGGCATTCATGTGGTGACCGCAAGCCCCATTGTGGACTTCGTTCATGAACTTGTTTGCCTCTTCCTGGTTGATGCAGCGTAGGAGTGGTCCATGGTAGCGCTTCTTGTATAGCATGTCCCCAAGGATGACGAAGTGAGAGGCAAGGCGTTTTAGGGCCATGATGCTCTTGGTTTTGACCCCTTCTGTGTGTGGGCCTTCCTTGTTCATGAAGGTAGTTTCCCCGTTCTTGAGGTATTGGAAGATCTGATTATACCATGGCTCATTGATGGGCTTAGGTTCTCGGTTCGATCTCACAACAAGAGGCGTGAATTTCCTTTCGTCCGACTTTGAAGGGTTTGATTGCTTTTCCTTCTCGTGGGATTTCCACAAGTGAAGCCAAGGTGGCTAAGGCATCCGCAAACCTCGTTTCGGTCTCTTGGCAAGTAGTGGAAGGTGACCTCTTCGAATTGTGTGATGAGGTCCTCCATGCGGTGCATGGTATTTTTGCAAGCCTGGGTCTATGGTTTTCCACTTGTTGGAGACTTGGTTGATGATCGTGGCCGAGTCCCCATAAACTTCGAAGTTTCGGACATTCCTCTCGAGTGCGGCTTGTAGTCCTAAGCAAAGACAGCTTCATATTCGGCGGCATTGTTGGTTACCTCGAAATTGAGCTTTATGGCGATTGGGGTGTGCTCGCCTGGGATCGACCAAAAGCATACCGATGCCGTTTCCTTTTTGTTGGCCGCTCCATCAAAGAACAGCTTGCCATAGATTTTCGCCTTCGAGTGCAAAGATTCCCTCGTCCGGAAATTGTGGTTCAGTGGCCCCGAGCCTCGTCTGCTGGGAAATCGCCAGCTTGTTCAGCCATTGCCCGTCCCTTGATTGACTTTTGGTTCACGTACTTGATGTCAAATTCCGCTAGGAAGAAAGACCATTTGGCGAGCCTCATTGACAGAGATGGTTGGTCGAAGAGGTATTTGACTGGGTCCATTTTGGACACCAAGTGTACCGTGTGCGACTGCATGTAATGCCGTAATTTTCCGACAACCCATACCGTAGCCGCACGTGTTTTCTCGAGGGCTGAGTAGTTGAGTTCGCTGCCTTGAAACTTTCGACTGACGAAGTAGATGGCGTTCTCGACTCGTGACTCTTTCTTTTCTTGACAGAGCATGGCTCCAACTGCGGTGTCGATCACAGTTAGGTATAGCAACAGCGGCTTCTCCTCGTGGGGAGGACAGAGAATAGGAGGACTCACAAGGTATGCCTTTATTTCCTCAAAGGCGTCTTGGCATTCTGAGTTCCATTCGATGTCGGCGTTCTTCTTCATCAGTTTGAAGATTGGCTCGCACATGGAGGTCAATTGGTTGACGAAGCGGCTAATATACTGCAGGCGGCCCATGAAGCTTTTCACCTCTGTCTGAGTTTGCGATGGTCTCATTTCGATGATGGCCTTGATCTTTTGAGGATCAACCTCGATGCCTCTCTCGGTGACCATGTATCCCAAGACCTTGCCTCGGATAACCCTAAATGTGCATTTGGCAGGGTTTAGCCTCATTGAGTGTTTTCAGAGGCGATTGAAGAATTTTCTCAGGTCTGTGAGGTGTTGTACATCTGATCCCTTTGAGTGGATGATCATGTCATCGACGTACACTTCGATCTCTTTGTGGATCATATCGTGGAAGAGGGCGATTGCTGCCCGTTGGTAGGTAGCCCCAGCGTTCTTTAGTCCTAACGGCATTACTGTGTAGCACTAGGTTCCCCAGGGGGTTGTGAAAGCTATCTTTTCTTGGTCTTCTTCGGCCATCTTGATTTGATTGTAGCCGGCAAACCCGTCCACGAAGGACTTGACTTTGAAATTGGTTGTAGTGTCCACCAACATGTCGATGTTGGGTAGTGGAAAATCGTCCTTGGGACTCGCTTTGTTGAGATCTCGGAAGTCCACGCAGCAGCGTACTTTTCCATTGGCCTTTGTGACCGTGACGATATTGGAGAGCCATGTGGGGTACTCGATTACCCTGATGAAGCCGACGCGGAGCATTTTTTCGATCTCTTCTTTGACTTGTAAAGACCATTCTGGCTTGATTAGGCGTAGCTTTTGCTTGATGGGCTTAGCCTCGGGATTCAAGGGAATCCGGTGTTCTACAATGTTTGGATCTAATCCAGGCATGTCTTGGTAAGACCAAGCGAACACGTCCACGAATTCTTTGAGCAAAGGCGCTCAATGCGTCTTGCTCGTGCCGATGAAGAAACTTCCGATTTGCGTCTCTTTTGGCTCTTCAGCAGTTCCCAAATTCACTTTGGTTAAAACCTCCTCGGCAGCTTGGGCCCGGTTTTTCTCTCGTTTGACAACATGCTTAAAGATGTGCTTAATGTATTGTTCATTTAATGTGTCTGCTTCTTTATCAAGTGAATCGTTATTAACTGTTTGTGTGTTAGTTAATTTATCAGTTGTTAAAGATGCAATGAGAGGATACTCGGAAAGATCGAAGCATTCATTAAGAGCATACGGGAATACATTATTGGCAATGAGTTCGTAATCTTCTGGCGTAAGGCCATCAGATGACTTGAGAGACTCAAATTCAAAGATAATGGATTCAGGATGAGTTTTGACACTGGAATCTAGGACTCGAGGGGTCAGACCAAGTTGTTCGATCATGTCCTTTTTGCTGGCAGTGGGTCCGGAGAAGGTGGCCCAGTTATTGAGTGGCAATGAGCTTGATATGAAGCGGGGTTTGAAAGTCTTTGTGTCACCGTTCCCAATCATTGCTATTACAGAGTTATCAGAAACAAAATCGATCAGATCTGGCATCTCGATTTCTTCTTTGAAGAGCAGGTGGAGCAGTGGCTCATTCCAAGCATCGTCTGCGGAGTCTTTTGCTTTTGTCTTGGGCATTACTAGCTCGAATGCAGACTCGTCCCTCTTGTTGAAGGCAGAAATGTTGACAGAGAGTTTTTCGAGTTCTTCTGTCAAAGAGGGGGTTTTCCCGAACCAAAATTCGTTGTGAATAGTGGTGGTCATGGATCCCGGTAGAGGCGGTGTGTCGAGAAATGCTCTTCGGACGGGATTTGGCTTGAGGCCTCTGAATTTTGCCAGGTTCTGCTGGAGCTTGTCCATGGTTGTCGGCCATCTTTGTTTGGCGTTGATCAGCTCTGTTCCCTTACCTATGTCTTCGTTCAAGTTGTCATCTTTCTTTATGAAGTACTTGGTCATGTCGAAGCTGTAAGGGCGAAGATCGGAGATTGCGTGCAAGCCTCTTTTGTTATCTGCGGAGCGTTTTCGTGCAGCTCGCTTGTCCTCCGCAATGTGTTCGGGAGTAGGAGAGTATCCCAAGCCATGGAGGGTATTCTGTTCTTTGATATGGATGATTTGTTGGGTACCCTGGTGGCGTTTTCCCAAACCGAGCCCCGGGATGTAGTTCATGTGCTTCATCATTTTCATCGGGGGAGGGATCTTGTCCCAAATCAAAGGCAGGTCTATGTGGCATACCTGAGCCTTTGGGCTTTCGATGGTGAACCCTGTTAGCATCATGCCATCATCGTCGTGTTTGATCTCTAAGACCGGGACACCGTTTGTGTCGGTCCTTTCGGTGACTACACTATCACCGTAGATGATGGTTAGATCTGTTCCTTGGACGAACTTTACGCACTGATGGAGAGTGGAAGCCACCCCATTGATCTGGTGTAGCCAAGGGCGTCCCAAAATGGCAGTGAATGTGATCGGGATGTCGATGACTTGGAAATCCATCGGGACCATTTGTTTTCCGAACCACAGGTTCAAAGTGGCTATTCCCAAGACTGGGCGGGACGTTGAGTCGTATGCCTTGATTGCCTGAGTTGAGGGCTTTAGATCAGTCACTTTGATCCCTAGCAGTTCCATCATTTTGGATGGCAGGACATTCATGGATGATCCCCCATCTACCAAAACCCGTGGGAGACGACGCTCGTCTAGTTGAACTGTTATGTAGAGAGGCTCATTGTGGTTAGCCCCAAATTTTGGAAGGTCGAGCTCTGTGAAAGTGATGATATTGCTGTAATTAATGTTGCCAATCATCTGAACTGCTTCATCAGGTGTCACCGTGATGGGAACCATGGTCTGGACCAGGCTTTCTTCCAACTTGAGCTTGTGCGGGTAAGATGAAGTGAGTAAGGACCAGAGTGAGATGTTAGCCTGAGTGCGCTTGAGCTGTGTTAAGACAGGATCTTCAGCCTTTGGGTCCAAGGTTTCAGCTTCTTTGGCGTAGGGCCCCTTTTCGTTCGTGGCTCTGTATGGCTGGCCTTTTGTCTGCCCGTGGAGGATTCACTGGGATTTGACCGGAACGTGTCAGAACGTTCACTTCTGGACTTATGGTTTTGCTTGTCTCTCCTATTTCTGTAGTGGGAGGACCCTGATTGGCGTAAGGCCAGACTGCGCATTTCAATTCGTTCACCGTCATAGCTTTTACTGAAGCATCAATAGTGGCTTTGAGATCTTCCCAAGACAGGGGTTGGATTATCTGGACCTTCGGGCCTTCGGTGGCGGTGCGGAGCTCGTCCCAGCTGATCATGGAGCAGACGTTGCCATGGCCTTGTGCAGAGCTAGGCTTGCTGGAGTAGATGACATAGTAGTCAAACTTTCCTGAGGGTTCTCCAAGGGTTCCGACTGTGGGATCACCGGATTCATACCTCTTTTTCAGTTTTTGTTGAGAAGATGGCTTCTTCTTTCTTCGAGGACGGCCCTCGCTCCTTTCATCCTGGAATTCCATTTCCAGACAAGCACTGCAATCGCAGACGTCCCACCAGATGTGTCCGTTGTTCGGCGGTGGTACCGGGACCTCAGGAGGTTGAATGGGCAGGCTTTCCCCAAGAGGGTCTTGTGGCCTTATGTCATAACTGCATGGTTCGTACGAGGGTAACAGGTTGACTTCTGGGAGACAATGAGAGGCGTTAGAAGCTGCAGGAGCAGTCATGGCTTTGGAAGCCCCAGGTAGTTGGGTGGCTAATGTCCCGAAGTGGTGCATAGCATCTTCGATCCAGGCTTGTTGTTCACCTTGGCGTTTCTCAATAGCCATGAGGACCTGCCAAACTTCTTCCAATGTTGGGAAATTTCTCGGGGGTAAGGTCCCATTCTCATCGTTGTTATCCACTGACTTGGCCATGGGGAATTGACGGACTGTCCTGGTGACAGAGCTAGGAAGGAAGTTGGACCTTGTGGCTTTGACACGGGGAGACGGGTTCCCGGGTACTCTCGATCACTGCTTTGGCCGGAGGGGGTGACGGGCAAGGTTTAGACACAAGAATGGCCTCACGGGATAAAAGGGGGAAAGCTCACGTGGCACGCAGTTTCCGTTTCTTTTATATATATTTTTTGTTGTTTTAATTTACTTAAAACATGTTTTCTCAGAGTCCTAGGTAGGTTGGAAAAGATCACTCTTCTTTTTCGCAACTATGCTAGATCCTGGGTCAGTGGAGACCATCTGTGCGACTATAAGCCCCTCGTTTTGCACCTGTATTTCGACATCCCAGTGGTGGATGCCCGGGCGAGGGTCCTATAGGGCAAGCGGTTTCCACCGGCCTAAAAGAAAAATCGAACCTAAGGACCGAGCCTCGCCATGTTCGTTTTGATGCGTTAGCCATGTGAATAGTGAACCGAGCCGGCCATTGAGTCAAGATCGTGTCAAGAGTTCGGCATGACCTTCTCTTCACTTGCTTGCGCAAGGGATCCGTGACGTTAAGCGTTGGCCGGGTCATATTGTCATGGCCGACGTATCAAAGGCGTGATGACATGGTGTCATGTGAGCATGGATGTATATCCTGGACGGAACATCGTTCTGGTGTAGCTTCGGAAATCAAGATCGTGTCAAGATTTTAGCATGACCTTTCATCGCTTGCTTGCGCAAGGGATCTTGAGTTCCGAGCCTTGACTCGAAAAATGGCCGGCATGGGATATGTATCCAGCTTGTATGACACGGACCGGGTAAAAACCAACCGAGTCCGGACAGAGTGTGACTCAAGACTCAAACGTGTGGTTGACGCTTGGCTAGGATGGGATGTTTGGAATGATCTCGTGCGCATCCAAGAGGCCTAGGAAGACCAAACGGATTGCAACTGAGACCACTCCGGGTTAAGGGTTGTAGTGTGCAGTGTATCCGAGGCAGCAGTGCGCGTAGCTTGCGGTGTAACCGAGGCAACAGTGTGAGTAGTGTGCGGTGTAACCGAGGCAAAGAAGGCGCGTAGTGTGCGGTCTCTAAAATTCTTTTTCCGAGTAAAACAAGTTTTTGAAAGAATTTTAAATGTATGCACAGATGTATATTGATGCATTTTTTTTTTTGTATTTTTTTTTTTTTGTAAAATAAAAAGTAAAGCACGTGCACACACACACAACAGCTTAAAGAAGGGGGTAAAATGAAAGTTTGACCCTCATCATTGTTTTAAAAATCTTTTGTTTTGTTTAAAAAGATTTTAAAACAAAAAGTCCCCAGCAGAGTCGCCAACTGAAATTACCCGGGATCCGGCTCGCGCGCGGAGCCCCGACATCTCGCATTCGTCGCCGTTTCGGGAATGTTCGCCCGGATCCGATAGGGCGGCGCGTTCGCGCCCGACATTCTGGCTTTATTCCGCTTTCAGCGTTTAGTTGGAGGAGGTGTCTCGCTGTGTTTTGCTTTGTAGAGTCGCCACTGGACGTGTCCATTTTATAAACCGAACCGGCCAACCGGGAGGTTGAAAACCGGCCAAAACCGGTCAAAACCGGTCAACGGCGGTTAACCGGAACCGGCTAACCGAAACCGGTAATTGGCCGGTTCTGCTAAGGTTTGAAATTTTGAAAACCGGCCAACCGCCGGTTAACCGCCGGTTTTGGCTTGCTCGGCCGAGTCATATGAGTTGCTCGGCCGAGCATAACCTTCCAATAGTGTTAATTTCCAATAACGGTCATGCTCGGCCGAGTCAGATGAGTTGCTCGGCCGAGCGTAACGCCGTAACTCATTCCAACGGCTACTTTTTCAAACTAGCCGTTATGTTCACCACCACCACCACCACCACCACTACTACTACTACCGCACCACCACCACCACCACCACCACCACCACCACTACTACCACTACTACTAGTACTACCACTCCTACTAGTCTACACCATCACCATCACCACCACCACTACTACCACCACCACTACTACCACCACCACCACTACTACTACTACCACTACTACTACTATCACCACTACTACTACCGCTACTACTACCACTCCTACCAATACCACTACTACCAGTCTACACCACCACCATCACCACCACTACTACTACCACTACTACTACTACTACCACCACCACTACTACCGCTACCACTACCACTCCTACCTCTACCACTCCTACCAATACCACTACTACTAGTCTACACCACCACCATCACCACCAACACCACTACTACTACCACTACTAGTCTACTACTACTACCACCACCACTACTACCGCTACCTACCACTACCACTACTACCGGTCTACATCACCACCATCACCATTCACCACCATCACAACTACTATTACCACTACTACTACTACTACTACCACCACTACCACTACCGCTACTACCACTACTACTACCACTCCTACCGGCTACCACTACCACTCCTATCAATACCACTAGGTCCACTACTACCAAATTTACCACCACCACTCCTACCAATACCCTCGTTGTAATTGTATTTTAATTAATAAAATTTAAGGGTACCGTCGCTTTTTTCTTTTATATACTTTCGTTTCTTTTAAAAAAGTTAAGTTTTATTTCTTTCAAAATTCATAACTTTTTTTATAAACCTTTTTTCAAAAAATGTATGTAGTAAACTTAAGTCTAAAATAGTCTTATTTATCCAAAAAAAATTGAAAAAAAAATTAAAAGTTAACTTTTTCAAAAAACCGTTAAATTTTATTTCTTTAAAAATTCATAACTTTTTTATAAACCTTTTGAAAAAAATGTATGTAGTAAACTTAAGTCTAAAATAGTCTTATTTATCTAAAAAAATTGAAAAAAATTAAAAGTTAACTTTTTTCAAAAAACCGTTAAAAAAATTAACTGAAAAATGATATGCTCGGCCGAGCAACACCAAAGACTCGGCCGAGCAACCCTCAACCCCTAAACCCTAAAAGGGTTGCTCGGCCGAGCGACACCAAAGACTCGGCCGAGCAACCCTCAAAACCCTAAACCCTAAAAGGGTTGCTCGGCCGAGCAACAACAAGGACTCGACCGAGCATATCCAAACCGTCAAACCGGAGGTTAACCGGATAACCGTGAAAACCGTAAACCGTAACCGGTTTAGCCGGTTAGGCGGTTCGGTTCCGGTTGGTGATTTGGGGGTTGAAAACCGGCGGTTATAAACCGGCTAACCGGCGGTTGGTCAATACGACACTCTCCCGACATCTAAGGAGCACCACAGGAGGGAAAACAGAATACTTCCATACCCTCAGAAAATACATAAGAGCACCTGGAGCTGCCATACAAAGAGGAGCTACCTCCGCAGTGGCAAGGTCATCCCAGCCCAACAAAGGCTCCTGCCTCATCTCGAACTGCCGGAAAACAAGTGACGGAATGTAGAAGGAGGACCAAGACAAACCTGGAACTCTGACAACATAGGACCCTTCCTGAAAGGCCCTCCTAGTCTCAATCCCCCAGTGCAGAACCCACCAACGGATCTGATGCGTACCAAGCTGTGCCATCCATCTCTCCCAGGTAGACTGATCCATATCCAATACAAGAGGACGTTGAGCAAATGTCCACGGGCTAAACGACGCTGGAACCTCACGCATAGCCTGAAGTCTCTCTCGCAGCCACAAGGTGAGCAAAGCAGGGCTTCCCCCTCTCATGAACCTATCCCCATTCGCCAAACGATCAATGCCGTGAAGGGTCTCCCCCAGCACCAACGGGACAATATCCTCTCCAGCTCTGCAGTGCCCTACCACATCCAGCAAGGCACCGTCACATACCCCAAGGGAGCTGACCATGAAAAGCGTTGCTATCACGCATAAGGCAAATGCATCCCACGAGACGTCACTCTTGTCATCGCCCATAAACCGCTCCGGCAGCACAGAAATGTCAATATGACCCGAATCAAAGGTCATACCCTGCACTTCTCCCAACGAAGTCCGAAGAAAGCATGCAAGCTTCACGCTCACGGCAGCACCGCCAATCAAAGGAAGCGAGATGGCCTCCACCTCCGGTCCTCCCATCAAAGCCCGAAAATCCTCGAAGGTGGGCACCATTTCATTGTAGGAGAAGCAATACACGTGCCTCCTAACATCCCAGAACTTCGCGGCAGCCCGCAACAATTCCCAATCAGGAACCAACTCCTTAAGGGACCAAACCGAGTAAAGTCAAAATCTTACCTCGAAAGCCCTCCTCTGATGCCTCATACGGTGTCTCATCCACATTTTCAGCCGCTCAAGGAAGTATGCTTGCCGCTGAAATTACCCGGGATCCGGCTCGCGCGCGGAGCCCCGGCATCTCGCATTTGTCGCTTTTCGGGAATGTTCGCCCAGATCCGAGAGGCGGCGCGTTCGCGCCCCGGCATCTGGCTTTATTCCGCTTTCAGCGTTTAGTTGGAGGAGGTGTCTCGCTGTGTTTTGCTTTGTAGAGTCGCCACGCCGTTTTTATTATTAAGCCCAAAACATTGAAAAAGGGCATCAGTTTAAAAATAATAATAAACTGTTTTTGTGTGATGAGATTTTGAGTTCGGAGGTCAGATGACTCCTCGGGAAGAGAATATTAGAATCTTAGAGCTCACCCGAGTCGCCTCGTAAAAACGAGTCTTTCGGATACCCCTAATATTCTTTAACTGTTGTGTGTGTGTGTGCTTTTAAAAATGCATGCTGTGTCGGATGTCTACATTGTACACTATGTATTGAAATGTATTGAAATAGTAATGGAAGGAAGCCTTACCAATGTTGGTTCGTGTCTGTCTTCCGCTGGGGAATAGTGTTTGAGGATGGAACAGTGTTTCGGTACGTACCGGGATTACTTCGGGAGGGGCCGGTTGTCTGCGGACAGAGTTTCGGCGTGAGTTGAGATTGTAGGCTGCGTTAGGGCAGAGTTTCGGCGTGCGTTGGGATCGCAGGGATCACTCGGGCAGAGGTTCGGCGTGCTTTGGGGTGGCAGGAGTCACTCGGACAGAGTTTCGGCGTGGTTTGGGAGCGCCGGTTTGACTCGAAAAGAGCCGGGACGCCTCGGGAAAAACCAGGCAAGGCCTCGGAGTACCACGAGGGGCCTCAGAGTACCTCGAGAGTGCCTCGAGGCAGCGCGGGAGCATCGTGGAAGCACTCGGGGAGGCTTCGGAGCACCACGAGGGGGCTCGGAAGGATCCGAAAGGGGCCGGGATTGCCCCGAAGGGTCTTAGAGGGGAGCCTGAAGGCTAAGGGAGGAAGAGAGAAGAGGGAGGTGTGTAAAATGAGGGAGGGGGAGCCCTCTATTTATAGTAGGAGAAAATTGCAAAGAGGTCCGTACGGACCTCCCATGCTATTCAGATTTTTGGTTTTCCTCGATTTGAGGGAATATTTGATGATGGTGAATATTCTGGAATTATGATGTCCCCTGTGCAAAGAGGTCCGTACGGACCACCTCAGCATGCAAAGAGGTTCGTACGGACCAACCATGCATGAGGGTAATCATTTTCTCCGGGATTTGAGGGAATATTGTGGACTTTAAGGGGATTCAGTAATTATTAAAGCAAAGAGGTCCGTACGGACCACTTATGCTTTTCCAATTTCCTGAAAATTCCCAAAAGGTCCTTTTATCCCTTTTTATCCCATAAAGGCCCCTCCCTTGGTTTGGTTGAGGGTTTTGAGAGGGTTCTGAGTGCCATAGGTCTTCGAGACTGTGTTTGTGAGTCTGCGGTGTTTCCTGTGTGCTCGGCAGAGGGTGATCCAGATTGGGGTACTTACAGAAGCCCCTCAACGATGTCACTTTCGGAGGAAGTGGGGTCGTTGATAAGATAAGGGTCCTAATCTGGATCGCGTGCTGGGAGAGGAAGTGACCGTGGAGGTCGGTGGGAGGACGTGGCGGTGTCCTGTTGTGTGACCGTTTAGGTCAATTGGCTGGACCCTGTGATAGGATTCCTACGTATCCCTAGCGAAAATCAAGCCTGATCGTAGTTCGTGTGTGGGGTGAGTGTTGTAGTGCAAGAGGACGGGAGATGTCCTTTGACTAAGACTCTATGGGTGGACGTGGTGGTGTCCTGGGTGACCGTATAGGTCGATGGCTGGACCCTGTGATAGGATTCCTACGTATCCCTGGCGGGAATCAAGCCTGGCCGTAGTTCAGAGGTCGTGAAATTGTGAGTGTATGTGGGCGTGATGGTGCCCTGAAGTATCGTGTGGCTGCCGAGGTCAGTGGTAAGGACGGGGTGGTGTCCTAAGATGTGGTGACCACTGAGGTCAATTGTGAGGACGTGGTGATGTCCTGGGGTGGAAATTTTATGATTTTCCTAATCGGGTGGTTTAAGGCCTTCCGGGCCGGAGATAGTGATTTGGGAGGTTTATACGGTCTTCCGGACCGAGTGGTTTAAAGCTTTCCGGGCTGGAGATAGTATGAAGACTTGAATCGTCTTCTGGTTGTAGTTTGCCATGCATGAGGACTTTGAATCGTCTTTTGGCTGCGGTTGTGTCATGTATGAAGACTTGAGTCGTCTTCTGACTGCTGTTTGCCATGCGTGAGGACTTTGAATCATCTTCTGGCTGCGGTTGTGTCATGTATGAAGACTTGAGTCGTCTTCTGACTGCTGTTTGCCATGCGTGAGGACTTTGAATCGTCTTCTGGCTGCGGTTGTGTCATGTATGAAGACTTGAGTCGTCTTCTGACTGCGGTTTGCCATGCGTGAGGACTTTGAATCGTCTTCTGGCTGCGGTTGTGTCATGTATGAAGACTTGAGTCATCTTCTGACTGCTGTTTGCCATGCGTGAGGACTTTGAATCGTCTTCTGGCTGCGGTTGTGTCATGTATGAAGACTTGAATCGTCTTCTGGCTGTGGTCGTGGAGGCATGGCTGCCTTGAGCTTTGATTGCGAGAGGTGTAGATGCCTCGTGCTTTGTCCGCTGGGGAGAAGGTTGGACTTACGATGACTGCCGGTGTTCGTCTGTTGGGGATCATTGTGGCCTTGTAGGGGCTTTTTCTGCCGAGAGGGTGACTTCGGGCTTACTTTTGATGGCCGGTGCTTGCGTTGTCGATGAGCGTTTTGGAGGCGTTTTGTGCCTTGAGATTTGTGCTGGGAGGTGTTGGCTCCTTCTTGCGCTTGTTTTGCCGTTGAGTGGGCGAGGTTCGGGCTTACATTGACGGCCGGTGCTGGGGATATGCAATTTTGTACGACTTCCCTTTTGACTTGATAGGGAAGGAGCTCGGGCTTACTTTGATGGCCGGTGCTTGAGTTGTCGTTGAGCGTTTTGGAGGCGTTTTGTGCCTTGAGATTTGTGCTGGGAGGTGTTGGCTCCTTCTTGCGCTTGTTTTGCCGTTGAGTGGGCGAAGTCCGGGCTTACATTGACGGTCGGTGGTTGAATTGCCGTTGAGTGGGCGAAGTCCGGGCTTACATTGGCGGCCGGTTGTTGAATTGCCGTTGAGTGGGCGAAGTCCGGGCTTACATTGACGGTCGGTGGTTGAATTGCCGTTGAGTGGGCGAAGTCCGAGCTTACATTGACGGCCGGTGGTTGAATTGCCGTTGAGTGGGCGAAGTCCGGGCTTACATTGACGGCCGGTTGTTGAATTGCCGTTGAGTGGGCGAAGTCCGGGCTTACATTGACGGCCGGTTGTTGAATTGCCATTGAGTGGGCGAAGTCCGGGCTTACATTGACGGCCGGTTGTTGAATTGCCGTTGAGTGGGCGAAGTCCGGGCTTACATTGACGGCCGGTGGTTGAATTGCCGTTGAGTAGGCGAAGTCCGGGCTTACATTGACGGCCGGTGGTTGAATTGCCGTTGAGTGGGCGAAGTTCGGGCTTACATTGACGGCCGGTTGTTGAATTGCCGTTGAGTGGGCGAAGTCCGGGCTTACATTGACGGCCGATTGTTGAATTGCCGTTGAGTGGGCGAAGTCCGGGCTTACATTGACGGCCGGTGGTTGAATTTCCGTTGAGTGGGCGAAGTCCGGGCTTACATTGACGGCCGGTGGTTGAATTGCCGTTGAGTGGGCAAAGTCCGGGCTTACATTGACGGCCGGTGGTTGAATTGATGGGTTAAGGACCATATTGCACTGAATTTGCTGAAATAGGCCTTAGGACAGCCAGGGGCAAAGATTATAAGGGCAGGAAAGTAATTTGGCCCTCCCTTGCAAGAAGGTCCGTACGGACCAACCTGGGATGTAAAGAGGTCCGTACGGACCAAGTTGGTTTTTTACAGTTCCCAGATTTTGACTGGGTTAAAACCCCGAGGCCCCCTTCATTTCTTCTTCTTCAGTTCGTGCATCCGAGAGAGAGAGAAGGAGAAAACCTCCATTGTTACACCAAAATCTCCCATTTTTAGCTTGAATTGCTCGTAATGGCGGAAGGATCTCGGAGGGGTCGTCGACAACGGAGCCAAGAAGTGGTTGAACAAAGGATGGAGCTTCAAAGAAATTGGATCTCCTTTGTTCCATCTTCGAAGAACCCGGATGTATTGTATCCGAATCCGGAGGTGCACAATCGTCGCTCTAGGAACGTCGGGGAGGTAAGAAATTCATTCCGTTTTGATTCCCTGCTCGAATTTTTTGAATGCTAGAACTAGGTTTTAGTTTTTCGCATTTTGGGGCTTTTGTTATTTGCCATGCCTTTTGTGAAATTCTTGACGAATTGTTGAAAATTAGCATGTAAATATTGTGAATATGTGCATTTTGTGCAGAAATGTGTAGATTAGCTTTTATTTGTGAAAATAAAGTGCCTCTCTATGAAAATGCATGTTTTGGTGTTTTGTACCTTATGCTATTTATGTATGTACAATGTGGGAAAAAATTGTCATGTAGGGACAAATTTTGTAGAAAAAAAAATGTGACATGTGCCGTGTTTCGTGACGGGTTTTGTCTGAAAGTATGTGCCGTGTAGGGACGGACTTTTCTTTTGAAAATGTGTTATGCAGTGTGTGCCGTGTTTTTGGTGACGGACTTTGTGGGGAGTAATATGTGCAATGTGCCGTGTTTTGTGACGGGTTATTTTGAAAATGTGTCGTGTAGGGCTTGATCCCTTTGTTGAGAAAATTTGTACAGTGTGTGCCTTGTTTTGTGACGGACTGCATGAAAAAATTATGTATAATGCATGTCATGTTTTGAGTTGCATGTAAAAATTATGTGCAATATGTGCCGTGTTTCGTGACGGGATATATGTGCTTTGCCGTGTTGGAACGGTCTTTTGTGCTTTGATTTTCTTTTGGTATTAAGTACTGTGACTGACGTACCTTTGCTGTGTTTACCTGCAGGATGAGGGGCTCTTGGCTGGGAAGGCCAAGAAGATGAAGACTCGGGGATCGCTCGAGGCTGTTGTTGAGTTGTGGCAGCGGATGCCGAATATTTACGTGGATGGTAGGCCGAGCCCCGGGGAGGCCGGTCTACGCTTCGGCACGGGCGTGTTCGTGGAGAACTTGACCGGGGTTTCGACACGAGGAAGAACAAGAGCGTCTTCCTTGGCCTTTCGAGTGCGGTGGGATACCACCCACACCTTCCATCCGAGCCGGGAGAGGTGACGGTGATGCCCACGGACTTTGCTGCTATCACCGGGCTTTCCTTCAAAGGAGGGCCAGTGCGGTGGCGAGATATGATTGCCGAGGATGTGCTGACGGAGCTGCTGGGCTTTGCGCCTGTTCCTCGCAGGGGTCTTGGCATGTTGTATAGTGATGTTGAGATGAGGATCACGGCCAGTATTGGGGTCTTGGAACATACGAAGAATCCATGGCAAAAATGGAGGTTCCTAGAGAAAATGGGGAAGAAAGCTCGAGATGACTGCAAATGGGAAGTGGGGAAAGTTCAGACATCCTGAAAACACTTATCCCTTCCCAAAACCAGAGAAGATCCGTATGGACCTTTTTGCAGCTCAGGTTGGTCCGTACGGACCTTCTTGCACCATGGTCCCACGTCTCCAGCAAACAGTACAACAGCAACTGTTTCTAGCAGGACCTTGCTCCAAACTGCCCAAATTCTGGCCAAAGCCATTTCCAACAAGCATACACTACCCACAAACGCACTCCCAGCTCACGTGGCATGCACAAATAATGAACTAGCAACAATTCCTAGGACAATTCCCTGGAATCACAAAATACGACATTACATCTTAAAATAAAATACTTTTGCTGTGCAAATACAAGTGTTTTATTACAGGTACCCATAATGTCTTGTTGCTAAACAAAAAAAAAAGAAAAAGAAAGGAGATATGGAAAGAGGGAAAGCAAATGAGCCCTAATCCGACTCTTCATCACCAACATCATCAAGCGAGAAGTCAGGCGCCTCGGCAAACTCGCCAGCCACACCCTCGTCATCAGAATACTGAACCCCCTCCTGGGTGGGGTACTCAAAGTACTCTGAAGGATCGAACCCGGAAAAAGGATCAAAGTAGGAAGGCTCCGCCGAACTCTCTCTCGGTGCCTCCTGTGGCGGCCAAAACTGGTGGAAAATCGGCTGCCTCTGGACTCCCGAAGACGTCCCTGCATCCAAGCTATGCCGCCCCCGAGTGGATCCCTCCTGCTGCTGCCCTGGCTCAGCCCTCGGCGGAGGAACGTCCACAGAATGCCTCGAAGGCATCGACTCGTACGCCGGCGCACGCCGGGAAGACCTGCAAGACAGCTTCCCCGCCATCTTCTTCGCGAATGACCGCATCGCCACATAACGGCGGGTCAGCGTATCAAAGGCTCTCCCTGAGACCTGCACAAGCAAACAACCAAAGAAACGCTCAGCTAAAGAGATACATGCATACAAAAAAGAGAAAAATACAGAAAAGATGCCAAGATGGAAAAGAGTAAGCACACTCACCGGCGCATCCGGGTCAACCCGATAGGCAGCAGGAGCCTGCTCAGGCACGGGTACCGACACCCTCCGCCTCCGGGTCGAGCGGATCGACCTTCCTCAAGTCATGGTTGGCCCCCGAGTTCTGGCCATTGACGAGAATGGGATCTTCCTCAGAAACGGATGGAACTATGCCTTGGTCAGCTGCAATTTCTAGGACCATAGGTTCTTCAGGAACGGGGGGAATTGTGCCTTGGTCAACTGCAATTTCTAGGACCATAGGCTCTTCCTCATCAAGCACCTCACGGATGTAGCTCATCCTAGAGCTAGTTTCGGTAGTTTTTTGAGATTTAGAGACCTTGATGTTTTCTTCGGGGGTATTTATCTCCACGCTCTTAGATTTCTTCCGGCTCTTGACGACATGCTCCAAGAAGTCTTTGGGGGTCGCCCTCACGCTTCCAATTCCAGCACGGGTGGGAAATTTAACTCGTTGGTAAGGAAGGGAGGCGACCAACTCAAGCTTAGCTTGACTTGGAATGCCTATGATAGCATGATAATCACTTGTTAGATCCATGACTACGAAAGTGATGGTAGCCTTGGATCGGAAGGGATGTTCGCCAATTTCAAGCTCCAGTTCCACAGTTCCCTTTGCGCCAACTTTATAGTTGGTGAAACCTTCCAGCCTTCCATGATAAGGTTTCAACATGGTGTCTTTCAAGCCCATCTGTTGGAAAGCAGAATAGTACAGAATGTCACGGGAGGCCCCCGTGTCCACAAGAAGTCTTTCAGATTCCACATTATCAATTCTACCCTTTACAACTAAGGGTTGTTCACGGGCATCACGGCTCCCTGCCAATTCGTTGGGAGAAAAACTAATGACCTCTTCCGCCTTATGAATCCAAGCAGGCACGTGGTACACTTTGCTTAGTTCATGGATCTGGTCCCTTAG
Organism: Adenophora triphylla var. japonica; assembly: GCA_022495995.1. NCBI lineage: Eukaryota > Viridiplantae > Streptophyta > Magnoliopsida > Asterales > Campanulaceae > Adenophora > Adenophora triphylla. The sequence continues at coordinate 53,905 of JAFEMH010006878.1, read as the reverse complement.
CTTTCTGGTGGAAGTCACCTCTTCACGGATCACATGTAATTTGGCCCTAGGAGGGCCACGCCCTCCATCATCACTTTTATCATCGTCCTCACTTTCTTCTTCCTTCCGCTTCCACTTACCACTATCCTTTTTCATGACATAGCGGTCTAGCTTTCCCTCGTCAACCCACCATTGGATCATTTTCTTGAGGGCCCAACAGTTGTCAGTGGTGTGGCCATTATCCTTGTGGAAATCACAGTATTTGGAAGTGTCACGAGGAAACTTTGGTTTATCGCTCAGAGGACGAGGAGGTGGAAGATTTACTAGTTGCATGATCTCTGAGATGGGTTTGGTTAGAGGGGTAAACACTTCAGGCTTCTAGGTGCTTCTTGTTCTGTTCTTCCCCTTGGATCCCTTACCATTCCCATTGTCGTTTTGGCGAGTGCCAGCCGCTTCTGGTTCCGCCTTGTCAGATCCCCTTTTCTTGGTCTTATTCTCGGCCATGGCAATGGCATAAGCCACGTTGTATAACTCAGACTTGGACTTAGGTTCTCTGGCAGACAGTTCATAGATGAGAGGACCGGATCTCAATCCATAATTGAAACAAACGATAACCTCCCTGTCGGTGAGGCTTTCTTCCACTTGTTCCGCCATTTTACGGAATCGGTTATAGTAACTGAGTGTGGTTTCTCCCTTTCCTTGCTCGATATTGGCGAGGTCAGCCAATCTCATCTTCCTCCTTCCAGCCATGGAAAAGTGGTTCAAGAACATTCTCCTCATGCCCCTCCAGCAATCGATGCAACCTTTTTTCAGCTCACGGAACCAAGTCAAGGCGGTTCCGGAGAAGGTGCTCGCGAAAGCTTTGCAGAGCATGTCATCAGCTGTGGTGAGGAGATTCATGGTTTGCTCAAAACTTTGCACATGGTCTTTAGGATCGGTGGTTCCGTTGTACTTTTCAAAGTTCGGGATCTTAAAGTGAGGATTTGGTGGTGCATTGGTTATCCTCTGGGAGAATGGACGAGTGGACCAGTCATAATCGTCATCATCAACCTTCTTTCCCATTTCTATGTCATCAAGTCTTTGTTTCAAGAGTTCCCATTGTCTGGTTTTCACTCCTTTGTCAGTGCTAGCGTGAGTGCTGCATTGGAAACTACGGGTCGATTTGTCTTTAGGGCGGTCATTCACCCTACTGTGTCCCTCATCGTTTCGATGGCTGTCACGTCGTTTAGATGGTGCTTTATCTTGCCTTGGCTCTAACTCGTGGCCACCAAGTAACATTCTGTATGGCTCGGGAGTTCTCGGCCGTACAAATTCACGAGGACGAGGGCGGGGAGAATCTCTTCGAGGATGAGTAGAATCATGGAGAGGTCGATGGGGTCGAGGTGACCTGGGACGACGAGGTGCCATGACGAGACGTGGAGGAGATAAACGCTTGGTCAAGCTGAGTCTTGTCCTTAGGTCCCGTGAGTTCACTTCTTGTTCCTTGGAACTTAACTGGCTTCTCTGGTCAACTACCTGGTCCTTCTTCTGAGTGTCATGTCGAGGACGGGAAAGATCTAGGAGGGCCTGCTTAGGTGGTACAACAGGATCGAGGGGAGGACCACGTCGCTCACCCTGCTCCCTTCCACGAGAGTTGCCCATCGACGGCAGCATAAATTCAGCCATGGAATTGTCGGGATCCAATTGCAAAAGAGCAGCTTGTGTCTCATACATTCTTTACAACGTCTCCATCTGCCTATGTAGTAAAGTACGTCGGTCAACGGGCTGAGTGCCTTCTGCTTGACCGACGTCGGCATTCTTAGTCATCTTCCTGCCAACCCTCTTCCCTCGAGGACGAGTAGGTCGAGGAAGGTTAGCACCTGCTCCCTCGGCATTTGGCTGCCCCATGGAACGAAGGGTCATGGCGAGGGGAGGTGGTCCGTCAAGCTGAGGTGGAGGGGGAGGAGGAAGCACCTCGGCATCTGGGTTGACCCCATTCACTTGGGTTTGCTCCTCAGCAGTAACACTTGTAAATCTTCCGTCTTCCATTGCAAATCAGTGATTGTAAACAGAAAATTACCAAACGGACAAATTTTCCAATAATCAAAATTTCCAGCCAAACTTTGGGACGGAATTCAATGCCAAAATGAAATTGCAATTGCGAATTTGACAACACAATAATTTCCGGCCAAAACGTTTGTTTCAAGCAAAATCTGGACAAATTCCGGCTAAACTGCAGAATCCGGCCAAAACTGAAACAGAGCAAAACGGAACAGATTTTTCCGTTAAATGAATAACAAATTCGGCAAGAATATGGCATCAGGCAAACTTTTTCCAGGCCAAACAAAGGGTGTTTGAATCGATTTCCCGGCAATGGAACCAATTGATGATGCCAAAATCGTCAATTCAGCCCGAATCCAAGCGATCGTTTGCTCCGGCGATTGCTAAGCCTAAAAATAAGAGAAAACACGTAAACTAAGCCGGGGCGAGTCCGGCTAAAGGCCCTCCGGCGTGAGAGTAAGTTCACGGTTTATTGGTGAGAAACTAAATTGACAGAGTTTCTGTATGTAAAAAGTAACGTACCAAATAATGAGCTATGGCTTGTATTTATAGGGATGGATTGATAGAATCCATGTTGAATTGATCTTGTAAAGAGATAAGATATAATCCTAGGGGGATTATATCTGTTAAGGAGTCATTGTTTGACTTGAATTGATGTAGTTGGTTACAATCCTGATTGGATAATAACTGTTGAATCCTTGTTTGAGTAGGACTGTATAATCTGCTTGCCGTATAGCCGAGGAGCACGAATTCCTTATCTCGGCATTGGCATGTAAGCCGAGATGCGTGATTTTGCTTCCTCGTCATTTGATGATCTGTCGTCATGTGAATATGCCGAGATGCACGATTTTGTCTCCTCATCATATGAAGATATGACGAGGTAAGAACTTTTCTCTCCTCGTCATTCATGACTTCTCGGATCATGATGAGCCAAGGAAATAGAGATATGTAGAGCCCGCTGATAATGTTAAGGCCGAGGAGACACCTCTCGGCATACGAGGAGGGTACCTCGGCACTTGTAATTGGGGCATGTATACTTGTATATTGGGCCTTGATAAGCTTTGTTGATGACGATGTACGAGACCGAGGAAGCCCTTGGTTGCTTCTAGTAACTTCTATATGGATTATATTTATAGCCCAATCCATTTGGGCCCATCCTGGGCAAGCCCATGTTCGTATCTCGGTTTATACTGTTCAGTGGCCCCCGACTTTCTAGCTCGGCCTAGGACGAGGAGAAAGTCATCTCGTCCTCGGCTTACGAGATACGAACAGATTTTGCCACGCGTCAGAGACGCTTCAGTAGTGCGCCGTTTCATTTTCCGCCGGTTATTGCCATGATGATAAGTGGTGGGCCCCCAAGTCTGACAGGCCTCGAAAGTTGTTGTTGGCATTTAATGTTGGTGGCGCAATACCCGGTTACCCGTTTTTCTTTCGGGTTTGACCCGGTTTTGGGGAGTATAAAACCCAAATTCTGATTTCATTTAAACTTTTCCTACTCCGAATTTTGAGAGAAAACCTTTAGAAGCTTCAAGAATCTCAGGCGAACCTTCCCATCCCAGTTTTTGGCGAAGCTTGCGTTTTTCGGTGAAGTTGCTCACAGGCAGATTCCGACTACTTTTCATCACTCAGGTATACATTTACTCCCTTTTATGTCTTTCGCTTGTAATTTCGCCATTTCTAGGGTTTTAGAAAGGATTTTGGATGTGTCGAAACCGCCATTGTCAAGCTTGAAGCGTTTCTTCGTGAATCTTTAATTTTGATTCTTAAAGACTTGCAGAGTTGTTTTTCTTTAAGTCTTGTATGAATTCCTTTGAATATTGTGTAAACTTCCCCATTGATCATTGATTCCCCTTTAGAAAAATGGCTCGTTCTTGGGATCATTCTCCCCGATTTCGCTTTGGGTATCACAAGAGCAATCTGAGGGTTTATCGGAGAGAGAGAGGACCATGGTTGATGCTGAATTTGGATGACATAGGAAAGATGTTGAGAAACTATGGTCGTACTCGAATGTTCATTCAATACCCAGATACCACAAGAATAGATAGGATTGATTCGTCGTCCCTCAATGTTATTCTGTTTGAGGATAGGGCGAGATGATGGAGCACATCGAATTATTCTACCCCTCCTCGGATCGCATAGTTCGCGAGCGTCTGAGTGGTAGGGCTCCCTCTTCGGCCTATTTATAATGACGAGGGGGGATATCCCTCTTCCCCGTCTCAAGATCAGTTATGGACGAGGTTACTAATTTTGACTCCTCATCTTTTAGTCAAATATTTCTTAAATATTGCGTAATTATTACTAAATTTATTGCATTTTTTTACAATTATCTCAAACAATCTAAATACAAAACCCAATTGTCTAAGCCCAAATCTCAATATTTTTAATAATAAAATTCTCTAAGTCTCGTTATTATTCTATGATTCAACAACTTTCAATAATACTAAAACTTAAGAAAAGTAGGAAATAAAGACATTGAATAAAAAGAACGGCGAAAGACGAAAAAAATAGAGAGAAGTCGATATTCGAGAACGCCTTTAGCATTGTTGCTCGTGAAGGTAACTTAAGGTCCTCGACCAAATAATATGCCTTTCCTTAGGCCCCAAATTCCGCTGGACCGACCGTGGAGGTTGGAGACTGGAGACTACAACTCACTCGAAGAAGGAAGGGGTATTACGTCGTTCATTCGTAAGGGAGGGTTTCATGAACGAAGTTTGACTGACATCAATAGGGTTTAAAGTTGAGATGGGCTTGCAGGATGACCAACAGGGAGAAAAAGAGACAACTGGCATGGAGGCGGACGGGGAATGACAATTATTGGAGGATGTTGAAGAATATAGTGGTCTCGTAGGGGTAGAGGGAAGGGGAAGATGGTTGAAGGGGATGGTGAGCGTATTTTAGGGATTCAGCGGGGAAGGGTGGTTTGGAGAATTTAAGTTTTTCTTGAATTAACGGGGCCTTGGGAAAATACATATTCATACGCATGGACACTAAAGAAATAATGAGAATAGCCTATCCTCTTTAAGAATTGGATAGTTTTGGTGGGCTTAGGGAAATAAATCCAAAATTAAAACAAATAAATCAGAAAAAGAAAGTCACTTAACAGCCCCCTGAGTTCAAATTCACATGGCGATTACAGAAGCATATCCTTTGCTTCACTATCACCTCAACGAAAGCAGATGCTTTTCTTGAAATCTCATCTGGGTTTATTCTTGATTATATTGTTAAAGGCGAGTGATTTTCTTGATCACCTCAAGAATATGAGAGAAAGAGACAGAAAATAAGGGGAAAATGTATGCTTCTTTGGGAAATCTTACAAATGGATTGTTTAAATATTTCCCAAATCAAGATTTTACGGTGGTTAGTAGATAATCTGTCTATTCAAGTTCTATTTAGTGCTTGTTTGGTACAAAACAATGATAATTTTGTTTTATTCTAGTTTCAAATAATTAAATACTTAAAACAATAAAATTATCTTAAACTCTTACGATGTAATTACAAACTTTGCTCTTGGAAATATTTTGATGATTTAGTTTGAGAGAATTCTATATGATTGATTGTTTGTTTTGTGAGAAAAATAGTAAGACTTTCTCTTCTTTTTATACTGATTATAAATTGACACACAGGTCCGTAAATGACCGTTGTGTAAATTGGAACAAAATACCCCTCAAACGGATTTATTAACGGATTTATTTGAGGACATTTTAGACATTTACAAATAGGTCCGTGCTGACCTCTTTGATAACGGGCCAAACGGGCCACGAACCAAACGGATCTTTTGATCCGCGGGCCAAAGCCCGGTCCGTGCGGATTTTATTGATCCAAGCCCATCCCGTACGGGTTACGGGCCACGGGCTGGACGGACCTGGGCCAAACGGGCCACGGGCAACGGTCCGTGCGAACCTCCCACGGATTTGAGCCAATTTTGGCCATTCCAGCCACGGACCAAACGGATCTTCTGATCCGCGGTCAAAGCAAATCCGTGCGGATTTCCTTGATCCAAGCCCGTCCCGTATGCAAAGCGAGCTGAACGGGCTACGGGCAACGAGCTGGACGGACACGGGCCAAACGGGCTGCGAGCCACGGTCCGTGCGGACCACCACGGATTTGAGCCCATTTTGGCCATCAGATGAGCTCATTTCCCAGGAGTGAGAATATTAAAGAAATAGTACCAATAAAGCAGGAAGATAATATATGTGAGATAAGAAAAAAAGAGGGGGGGGGGAGATTGAGATCACAAAGATAATTCACCCGCCTGCCCGATCAAAGTAGAAGGGAGAGAGAGAGAGAAGACGATGAACGTAGAAGAAGAGGTTGAGCGTCTCAAAGAAGAAATCAAACGACTTGGCACTCCTCAAGACGATGGCTCTTTCAAGGTAACCAAAATTAAATCCCTCTGAAATTCTCTTTGTTCATTTTTCTAATTGGGTATGGACCAATTGTTATTGATTGTGTGTGTTTGATGGATCTATAATGTAGATAACTGCATCGTCCTTCTCCAAATTGTTGTCTTTTAAAGAAGATTGACGTATACTCCCTCCGGTCCCGGGAAGATTGTGTCCTTTTGATTTTTATACACAACTCAATCAAACTTTGACCATAATTTTATGAAAACCAAATTACCCCCTGCATATCTAAAAATTGTAATTGATAGCATTCCTAATAAGGGGTGTGGGACAATCTTTCCCGGACGGAGGAAGTATAATTCTAGTCAAAAAGCTCGTGATAGATGTTTGATGCATATTTGGTCGGATTGTGGAGCTTGCACAGGGACATTAAGATAGAAAGAGGACTAATTGTGAGCTCAGGTTCGCAGATCCACATAGGTTCAATGGGTGTGAATGGACTTTAAGTGATGAGTAATGTAGGTATTGTTTAAGATGAAAATATGAACTTTCAGAAGGAATTGATACAAGTTTGTGTGTTTGTGTTTGTTATTTGTAAAGTAATGAGTAATGTAGGTATTGTTCAGTTGTGATAGAGAACCTTCAGAAGGATACTCACACATAAATATAAATATACTTATAGGATTAGGCTTAGGCTTAAAGAATTACTTCACGTCTCGACGACCATAGTTGTAGTTCTTTAATAATCAGCAAAATGCCAAAAATTCAAAGATTTCTTTTTCACTTTTTCACTTATCATTATTCTTTTTGATAAACAAGTTATTATCTCCATTCTGGCGACTAGGGTACTTAATAAATTGCTACAAATCTGTGGTTCTCACTATTTCCTGTAGGATCGGGGGTTCCATGCTCTCTGTTGTAGCTTTAGCATTTTTAACTGAATGTAATCCCTCCGTCCAAGAATAAATGTCGCAGTTGACTTGTCAACATTTTTTTTAAGGAAGGTGCTTTACTAGTTTGTACATCACTTGTACAATGATAAAATTGCACTTTCCTTATTTAGAAACGCGACGTTAATTTTGGGACTAACCAAAATAGAAAGTGCGACATTTATTCTAAACAGAGGGAGTATGTGTTAGGCAGTAAGCACATACTCTTATTAGCTATTTACTGATTTAAGAAGTTTCTTTCCTTTTTGCTCATTCAAAGTGAGAAGCCACCATGCCTTGCATCACGGATGTACTAGTACGACCATGCTATATGCTACTGCAGTTTTCCCCAACTAAGAGATAATGGTGTAGATACTACAATTTGTTTTTTGGTGTAGGTTTTTACGCTTTGCCCATCAATTATTACACCTGAATCTCAGAATCTATGAGTAATTAGTCTTTTATCAAATTCACAGAGGTGTCAAACTCACACTTGACGCCTTTGTTAAACCATCCATTTTTATGATTGAGATCCTTTTTAATGTGCTATTTGAAATTCTTATTGTACCTGTGCATCTAAGATTGGGGTAGAGAGAGAGAGAGATAAGACGACATTTCTTTATGCGGACATGGGAATTTGTTAGCTCTATTGTTGATGCCAATCGATACACACATAACGAAATATGGCATATTTGTGCCTAGTTTGTCCTCTTTTTTTCTTGGTTATGTCAGTGTTTGCTTGCGTTCTCAAATAAGTTATTAAACTATATGAAAATAACCTCTCAACTAATTTCATTACAGGCCCTGAGTGTAACTTGTTTGGTCCTTCAAAGCGACAGGCTAGACTTATAGTTCAGCCAGAAAAGTTCCTCAAAGTTCTCCGGATTTTTCCGCGATCAAGATTCTCAACGCATGTGAGGGTATGTTTCTGTGATGAATATTTATAACAGGGGGTTGTTGGAAGGGAATAAAGGAGTTCGGTGAACTTTAATAATTTAACGTGTAACCATTTGATAAAAATTACTGTGTGGGGAAGCACATATCTGTGGTGCAATCTATAAACTAATGTAAATTTGTGATATTTCACCAGGCAGGGAACAGTTTTATGATCTCAGCTGTTCAGATCGATAAGAATCCAGCCATGAAAGCTATCAAAAATGATCCAGAAAATATTGGTATCTTGGCTGTGGATCCTGGTTTGGAACCGTATAAAGACCACATCCAAGGTAGAATGAAAAGATATGCGGAACAGAAACTGCTTATTGAAGAATATGAAGGAAGCATTTAGGATTTTGCACAAGGTAATCTTATAAAAACAACAAAAAAGATTATTCGCGTTTCCGTTTTACTTTTATTGTGAAAGAGAATTGGAAATGTTGAGACATAAAGCCCCACATCAGTGAAAGACAATATAAGAGATTAATAATACTTGTGGCTGACAAGTCCCTTCAGATGTAACATGTGAAAAATTAAAATCTTTATCAAAAGTGAAAAGAAGAGTTCCGTGATTACTCCAGATATCCAGATATCTTCGGAGTGAACTCCTAAGTTGTTAGAGAAAATGCTGAGTTGAGTTATCTGTGGGACCCCCCAGCACGTACCAGTACGTATGCTACCATATCCTTCAAAAGTAGAAGTGGGAGGGTATTGTTTGTCTGTTCCATATTACTTCATGAATGACCATATAACCTGGAATGTGATCTTTTATACATTTGAGTTATGGCATATTAAAAGAAACCTTGATCAGTTTATGTTGATAGACCCACTATTACAATCCGACTTATATAATTTTTATTATAATAATCCATCAGTTCAAATGCTTTGAGGATTTAACGTGAGTTTCTTTAAAATGCTAATTTGTTTTTCCCTCGGTAGAACTCGCTTTCCATTTAAACATACTTCTAATTTATTTCTGACAAATTTTTTTTTTTCACGTCATATATAGGTCATCTAGAATTTGGTTTTAACAGAGAAGATGGTGGTATTGTTTAAGAGAAAATATGAACTTTCAGAAGGAATTGATACAAGTTTGTGTGTTTGTTTGTTATTTGTAAATTGTAATGAGTAATGTAGGTATTGTTCAGTTGTGATAGAGAACCTTCAGAAGGATACACACACATAAATGTACATATACTTATAGGATTAGGCTCAGGCTTAAAGAATCACTTCACATCTCGACTACCATAGTTGTAGTTCTTCAATAATCAGCAAAAAGGCGAAAATTCGAAGATTTTTTTTTCATTTTTGCTTATCATTATTCTTTTTGATAAACAAGTTACTATCTCCATTCAGGTGACTAGGGTACTTAATAAAATTCTACAAATCTGTGGTTCTCACTATTTCCTGTAGGATCAGGGGTTCCATGCTCTCTGTTGTAGCTTTAGCATTTTTAACTGAATGTACTCCCTCCGTCCCAGAATAAATGTCGCAGTTGACTAGTCAACGTTTTTTTTTAAGGAAGTTGCTTTACTAGTTTGTACATTACTTGTACAATGATAAAATTGCACCAAGTCACTTTCCTTATTTAGAAACATGTCATTTATTTTGGGACGAACCAAAATGGAGTGCGACATTTATTCTGGACGGAGGGAGTATGTGTTAGGCAGTAGGCACATATCCTTCAAAAGTAGAAGTGGGAGGTTATTGTTTGTCTGTTCCATATTACTTCATGAATGACCATATAACCTGGAATGTGATCTTTTATACATTTGAGTTATGGCATATTAAAAGAAACCTTGATCAGTTTATGTTGATAGACCCACTATTACAATCCGACTTATATAATTTTTATTATAATAATCCATCAGTTCAAATGCTTTGAGGATTTAACGTGAATTTCTTTAAAATGCTAATTTGTTTTTCCCTCGGTTAAACAACCTATGCAGTATGATGGCTGTAGCGGAGTACAAAAATACATTATATCAGTTGAACTCGCTTTCCATTTAAACATACTTCTAATTTATTTCTGACAAATAATTGTTTTTTACGTCATATATAGGTTATCTAAAATTTGTTTTTAACAGAGAAGATGGTGGTATTATGTATCGTGAGTGGGCTCCTGCTGCTCAGTAAGTTCTTCAAGCAGTACTCATTTTACTTTTATCTCCCTAACTAGCAACGACAATTACAAATTCATTCTAGTTGTTGATAGCTTCTTGCTAAGTTCTACTTCGGAGTGTCTGTGAGCAGGGAAGCACAACTAGTTGGGGACTTTAACGGATGGGATGGTTCCAACCACAAGATGGAAAAGAATCAATTTGGGGTATGGAGCATCAAGATTCCAGATGCTGGTGGGAATCCAGCCATTTCTCATAATTCAAGAGTTAAGTTCCGATTCAAGCATGGCAATGGTGTTTGGGTTGACCGAATCCCGGCTTGGATTAAGTATGCTACTGTTGACACCACAATATTTGCCGCACCTTATGACGGTGTGTACTGGGACCCACCAGTTTCAGAAAGGTACACTGTCCTTTTTTACTGATTTCAATCTGAATATGCTAAAAATCATGGTTGTGCAGCAATGACAAGAATTAAGAGTAGAAAATGCCATTTTATGGCCAAATGAGGCACAATTGGTTTTTTTTTTTTTTTCAGTTGGATACTCGAAGATGTTTTTGTTTTCTAATATGTCAGTTGAAATATATGTACCCTAATGAAGATTTGAGAAATTCTAATACTCAATACATAATGCATCACAAAATGAGTGTTCCTTTTTAGTTTTGTCATTTTGGTGGCACAACATGAATGCTCTTAATGTACAATGTATTAATGCAACTCCTCATTGGCACATGATAGTTGGCAAAGGCGAATTGAGCAATTCAAAAGTCAAGGCAGTTGTCGATTTATATGAACCAAAAAATAAAGAAAAAATATAACAAGAATTGTGTTTCTTGTTTGATGTGATTCCATAAAAAGAAGGGATAAAGTATACTCTTCTTCATTCAAGCATTGAGTCTAAATATAAACAGGGCCGACTGGTGTTTGAGGTCAATTCCTTTACTTTTTTTTGAACTAGGTCAATTCTTTTATTGATGCAGGTATCAGTTCAAACACCCCCGTCCACCACAGCCTGCAGGCTGCAGCACCACGGATATATGAGGCTCACGTTGGGATGAGTAGTTCAGAACCCCGTATAAATTCATACAAGGAGTTTGCAGATAATATTTTGCCTCGTATTGTGGCAAACAATTACAACACGATCCAGCTAATAGCTGTGATGGAGCATTCTTACTACGGTTCATTTGGGTATCACGTTACAAATTACTTTGCTGTCAGCAGCAGATCTGGAACTCCTGAGGACCTTAAGTATTTGACTGACAAAGCCCAGAACTTAGGTTTACGTGTCTTAATGGATGTTGTTCACAGCCATGCTAATAATAATGTCACAGACGGACTTAATGGCTTTGATGTGGGCCAGGGTACTCAAGATTCTTATTTCCATACCGGAGATCGAGGATACCATAAGCTGTGGGATAGCAGACTTTTCAGTTATTCTAACTGGGAAGTCCAAAGATTCGTTCTTTCCAACTTAAGGTGGTGGCTGGAAGAGTTTAGATTTGATGGGTTTCGGTTTGATGGAGTAACTTCAATGTTGTATCATCACCATTGAATAAACAAGACATTTGCATGTTATATTCATGTGGGTGATGGGGTTTGATTTTTATTTTTTCCCACGAAAATTTCTTGCCACTTTTTTCTTCTTTTAAATTTCTTCTCAACTCTCACATTTTTTAAAAAATTATCTATTTTACTTTTATTTTTTCTTTCCTTTTATACTATTTTTTTTCTATTGTTTTGTTCCTTCTCCAAAATTTTCTTCCCGCCTATTTCTTCTTAGTTTTTTTTTTTGTTTTTTTTCCATTGACTATTACATATGATGATTCATGTTAGCCAACCCCAAATCATTCTGGGACTAAGAATTTGTTATTGTTGTTGTTGCAGGTTATGATGATTACTTCAGTGAGTCAGCAGATGTGGATGCTGTAGTTTATATGATGCTTGCTAACCGTCTGATTCATTCTATCTTGCACGATGCAACCTGTGATAGCTGAAGATGTTTCTGGTATGCCTGGACTTGGTAGGCCCGTCTCTGATGGAGGAATTGGGTTTGACTTCCGTCTGGCAATGTCTATTCCTGACATGTGGTACCATATGAAGTTTAAGCGAGATGAAGAGTGGTCTGTGGGTGAAATATGGTGGAGTCTAACAAATAGGAGATATACCGAGAAGTGTATTGCTTATGCTGAGAGTCATGACCAGGTAAAGGAATTGAAGGATCTTGTTTCCATATACTCCCTCTTTTCAAATTGAATATCCATTTTCTAATGACCTCCCTACTTTCACCAATGTTAATAACCAACTAAATTATGTTTAGCCTCCCAAAGTATCCACCAAATCCATTTTGCACCCCAGTTTGAAAAATGGGTATGTTTAGTACTTTAATTTGGAAATCGTCCCACTTTGCCCCTGACATGACTTGACCAAGGGTAAATTTGGGACACTTTGGAAGGTGCCAGGGGTAAAGTGAGACGATTTGGAAATATAAGTACCAAACAAACCCATTTTTCAAATTGGGGTGCAAAGTGAGATTTGGTGGATACTTTGGAGGGATAAATGTAATTTGGCCTTAATAACGAATGTTCTGATGTGCGCTTGCAATAATATAAAGTGAGTGTATTTAGATATATCAATTTCTTGAAACTCAAAAACTTGTGAACACTTATTTATAGATTAACATCTCTTTTTTTTTTTTCCACTCACACACACACACACACACAGAAGCGCCTAGGAAATCCTAGGGAGAGAAAGTCTTTCCTCTAACTTCTGGGGGGGATCGAACCCATGACCTCCAGGTTGGAAGCCATGAGCTCTGGCCACCAGGCCAAAGCTTGATGGTTAACATCTCTGTTTCTATGAGAGAGGGAAAGAGAGATAGGGAGAGAGAAAAAGAGAGTATTGTGTAGAGTAAAGTAATACTCCCTCTGTCCTGAAATGATCTTCCTGTTTTTTTTTTTTTTTGGTGTCAACATGAAGGCACTTTAAGCAGTAACAACAACATTACCCTATCGCCGCAAAGGCTCCCATCTACGTTGAGGTAAGGGGGGGTCGGATGTACGCAACCTTGCCCTTGTATTAAAGCACAAAGAGGATGTTTACGGATGACCTACGACGAAAATTGCGTCGAAAATTGCATGAACCAACTGGTGCTTCATAACAAAGAAGCGCAAACAGTTTAGTGAGCTATTTTGCTTTATTCCATCATATTCCCAAGCTAAATAATAGTGAATCTTTGTCTCCATCGGAAATTATGGAAAAGTACTTTAAGCAGTAAATTTAGGTTAATTTAATTATCCTAATGATCATCTAAAAACTGTTACTAATAGTATCTATAATGGTGTATCAATAATAAGGTCTAAAATTTCATTAGGATAATTGAATTAACCTAAATTTATTGCTCAAAGTACCTGCGTTTTAACCACAAAAAAAATGGGATGATCATTTCGGGATGGAGAGAGTATGATTTACAGGGTAAACAACAATGTGATTTAGCCTTTTGCATATTTCTGAGTCTTGTCGAGTTTCCAGGTCTACTGACTTGGGGGTTTACAGCTACTTCCTTATTATAATCTTTCACTATGGTATCATTGCGTATCTTCTTTCGCAATATTCTTTTGGATTTCTTCCTTCCTTCTTCCTTAATGATTTGAATCTTGTTGTTTGTGCCATAAACAGGCTATTGTGGGAGGCAAGTCATTTGCTTTTTCCCTCATGGACGATGAAATGTATTCTGGCATGTCTTTCTCGACAAATGCTTCTCCAACTATTGAGCGCGGGATTGCACTACACAAGGTTCACTTTGCTGTTTTTATGTCTGCTTTCACTGAACTATCCTCCTTTTGCACAATAAAACCCCCCCAAAAAAAAAAAAAAAAAAAACTCCACTTAAACATCAAAAATCCTGCATCAGTCTCTCTCTCTCTCCCTCTCCCCTTAACGGGTTCCGTCTACTCTAGATGGAAACAAAGCTAGTTGAATGGGCAAACATGTTTTTTTCTTAAGGGATTGATTGCTTTCTAGTTCAGATGTATAGTGCAGTACTAAAGGTCCTCGGACTTCCTCGTTTGGTGTTTGACGAATCTAATGCATAACATATATGTTATGTTATGCAGATGATTCATTTTATATCCATGGCATTGGGTGGAGTACTTTACTCGGACTCCTACTCCAGGATCCATAATTTTTTGTTTCCTTATCCCTATCAAGTCACTTTCTATAAATGCTCGTTGCAGTTTGGTCATCCTGAGTGTATTGATTTCCCTAGAGAAGGAAATGGTTGGAGTTATGAAAGATGCAGCGTCAGTGGGAGCTAGTGTTAGTCAAATATATGCTTAGGCTTAGAATTGCTTAATCCCAATCATAACAAGCATTAATGAGGACCCCTAATTTAATTAGATCAAATAGAATTTTTCTATGTACCATAGGTTTCCTTAGTGCTAGTGTCCAGTGTTTTGGTTATGTATTTTCTCAAGATTTGAAGACTTGAAGACCTGAGAATTTCCTTCTGCAATGTGAGTTACTCCTTGAAGCTGTCTTACCGATTGAGTTGTCTCACCGGTCGACCTATCTTACCGGTTGAGTTACCGGACCGACCTCTGTTACCGGTCATGTCACCTTACCAGTTGAGGCTTACTCCTCAAGCTTCCCTGTTAGCAGCTAGCCGATGCATTAATTGCTCCCAACTACCCAGCCATCAACTTTAGCTAAAGTTGATCAACTTTAGCTAAAGTTGGTCTAAAGTTGATCAACTTTAGCTAAAGTTGGTAAAGCAAGCATGCTGACATGACATCTCTGCAACAAATCAGTACCTTCTTTGAGAATGTCAAGTAACCAGTACTCACAGCGCCCCAACTATCTCTGGAAATCCTCTCTATCCAATCTCAGGCATTTAATGCAAGGATCTTCCCATTTAATGCCTGCCAGTCCAAGTCATCATTGCAACCTCTTCAAAGACAACGGCTCCTTCTAAAAAACCACTATAAATAGTTTCCCCGGAGCATTGAAGAAGGTTGGTGCATTTATGATTCTTGAGAGTGAGTTGCTTTGAACTACCAACCTGCACATTCTCTAGTTCAAAGCATTCAAAGCAAGTCCCTTCATTCACTAGACATCTCTGTTAGGACTTATACACTGAGCACCTCAATCAATACTGTAGTGTTCCCATATTAGATTACTCATGGAACACATTGATTGATTCACACACAACACCCTAGAGAAATCAGCTCAACTTGTGAGCACATCTCTAGAAAACACCAGGTCTTTATTGTAGCACGATCCGTTAGTGGTCACCTTTAGTTTGGCAGCCTTCAATCATTGGCTTGCAACTTGTAATAGGTAGGAACCATTAATATAGTAGTGCACTTTCACAAATCCAAGTTCTGACCAAACTTGGTAGAGGACGTAGCAGTTATTTAACACTGTGAACCTCTTCAAACAATGAGTCATTTCTCTGTGTGTTTGTTCATTTATTGTTATATTGTTGTAACTGGTTGATAATTTCTCAACTGGTCACAACCTATTGAATCAACTTACTGCTTAACTTGTTTGTCTTACTGGAAGATAATTTGTCCTTGATATTGTTGCATGAGTTTTTAACTTACTGGTTTTTTAAACTTCACCTTACCGGTTCTATATCCGCTGTGCAAAAATCACTTTACCGGTTAGCCATCAAGCATTTTCAAAGACTAAAAGTTTTCACCAAAAAGTTTTAAACAGGCTATTCACCCCCCCTCTGGCCTGATTCCTACCATTTGGTTTATATATATTCAAGAAACAAGCATCAATTTCCACTTCTACGGATGAAGCAACAGCTAGTAGATTATGAAATCCCTCAAGAAGTGTGTCCTATCTACTGTGATAACACCTCAGCTATGTCAGTCTCCAACAACCCTGTGATGCATTCTAAAACCAAGCACATAGACATCAAATACCACTTCCTCAAGGATCATGTTGAAAAGGGTAACATTGTTCTTTTAAAAGTCCATACTGATTATCAATTAGCTGATATCGCGGACCGATGTTTCATTTGCCGGTCAGGCTCTCATCATTGTATCACCATGATACAATGGGAAGCCATAGCTGCTATCATCATTGGTGGAGAATTCAACTGGTGTGCCTTTCTTTACCGTATTGTCTTGATTGCCTTCAAGAAATATCAAAAGGAGAAACCATCTTCCAAGCCCAATAAAGCCAAACCCTGTCACTACCTGATGATAAGCCGTGCCCTCAGATCCATTCCAGCTGTTCTTCGAGCTTCTGAGAATCAACCCAAATATCCTCAATCCTTCTGCAAGGCCTTTGACAAATTTGATATGGTTAGAGCTATCAAAGAATCAACCGGTAAACCATCTGAACCCTCTACCGGTAAATCAACCGGTAAGTCTGCTGAACTTGATACCAGTAAGCCAGTCGGTAAGCCAATCGGCAAACCAGTCCAAAAGAAGAAACTCTCAAGCCGACCAAAGGTAATCCAACATACCGGTGCCCCTCCTGCTCCTAAACCCTCTTTGCTAGTAAAGAGAAAATTACTTGATTCTGATGATGATGATGATGATAAGCCTATTTCTATCATTCTTTCTCCTAACCGAAAACAAAAAGCTATAGCCAGAAAATCAGCTCCTCCCCCTTCCAAAAAATCCAAACCTATCCCAAAATCTTCCCAACAAATAGCCAAAGAAAATGCTGAGTTGGCTCGTTCTTTTATTAAGTCCAATCAGGAGGAGGATGATAGAAGATTTGATTTGTTGAAGACTGGTATTGCTCTATCTCTTGGAAATTTCATGCCTGATATAAATGCTAGAGACAATGCTATCAGAGATCTTCAGTTACAACTTGATGAGGCTCAGCAAACCAACAAAATCCTTTGTGAGCAACAAATTTCCGGCAAAGCTATTCTGGACCGATCCATTGAAGAACTCAAAAAGTCAGCTGAAGCCCTTAGTAGTTGTCAAGAGAAGAACCGTGAGCTTGAGATGGAGTTAGCTAAAGTGAAAGCGAAAAATGAAGTGCTCTTGGTGGTTAGAGAAGTAAGGAAGAAAAGAAAAAGGGATGAGAAAGAGAAGAAGAAAGCAAAGAAATCATCCAAGAAGTCCAAGCCCTCAGACCCTCCTTCAGATGCTGCTGCTCCTTAGCCGATCAAGATTCAAGCCTCTTACCGGTGCAGCTCTGAGAATGTAACCGATGATGTTTTGTCTTTCTTTCCTCATTCACCGGTCTACAACATAATGAGAATCTCTTATCCTTAAACTTTGTGTTTTGATTGAATTTCCCTTCCTTTTAATTATTTTGAATGTTCCAAATGCTTCTAACCGATACATTTTGCAGGTCTCATTCAAAATCTTTACCCCTCTTCAATCTCTTATTTTTTTTCACTTATCTGTAAGCTTACTTAGGTAGCATCAAGTTGTCTCTTGACTTGGGGAATGATATATTAAATAGACAAACTCTTTATCATTTCTTTTTCTAAGTCAAGAAGATGCTAACCTAGGGTGATTGGACTTAAGCAATTAGGAGGAGATTGTTAGTCAAATATATGCTTAGGCTTAGAATTGCTTAATCCCAATCATAACAAGCATTAATGAGGACCCCTAATTTAATTAGATCAAATAGAATTTTTCTATGTACCATAGGTTCCCTTAGTGCTAGTGTCCAAGTGTTTTGGTTATGTATTTTCTCAAGATTTGAAGACTTGAAGACCTGAGAATTTCCTTCTGCAATGTGAGTTACTCCTTGAAGCTGTCTTACCGATTGAGTTGTCTCACCGGTCGACCTATCTTACCGGTTGAGTTACCGGACCGACCTCTGTTACCGGTCATGTCACCTTACGGCTTGAGGCTTACTCCTCAAGCTTCCTGTTAGCGGCTAGCCGATGCATTAATTGCTCCCAACTACCCAGCCATCAACTTTAGCTAAAGTTGGTAAAGCAAGCATGCTGACATGACATCTCTGCAACAAATCAGTACCTTCTTTGAGAATGTCAAGTAACCAGTACTCACAGCGCCCCAACTATCTCTGGAAATCCTCTCTATCCAATCACAGGCATTTAATGCAAGGATCTTCCCATTTAATGCCTGCCAGTCCAAGTCATCATTGCAACCTCTTCAAAGACAACGACTCCTTCTCAAAAACCACTATAAATAGTTTCCCCGGAGCATTGAAGAAGGTTGGTGCATTTATGATTCTTGAGAGTGAGTTGCTTTGAACTACCAACCTGCACATTCTCTAGTTCAAAGCATTCAAAGCAAGTCCCTTCATTCACTAGACATCTCTGTTAGGACTTATACACTGAGCACCTCAATCAATACTGTAGTGTTCCCATATTAGATTACTCATGGAACACATTGATTGATTCACACACAACACCCTAGAGAAATTAGCTCAACTTGTGAGCACATCTCTAGAAAACACCAGGTCTTTATTGTAGCACGATCCGTTAGTGGTCACCTTTAGTTTGGCAGCCTTCAATCATTGGCTTGCAACTTGTAATAGGTAGGAACCATTAATATAGTAGTGCACTTTCACAAATCCAAGTTCTGACCAAACTTGGTAGAGGACGTAGCAGTTATTTAACACTGTGAACCTCTTCAAACAATGAGTCATTTCTCTGTGTGTTTGTTCATTTATTGTTATATTGTTGTAACTGGTTGATAATTTCTCAACTGGTCACAACCTATTGAATCAACTTACTGCTTAACTTGTTTGTCTTACTGGAAGATAATTTGTCCTTGATATTGTTGCATGAGTTTTTAACTTACTGGTTTTTTAAACTTCACCTTACCGGTTCTATATCCGCTGTGCAAAAATCACTTTACCGGTTAGCCATCAAGCATTTTCAAAGACTAAAAGTTTTCACCAAAAAGTTTTAAACAGGCTATTCACCCCCCCTCTAGCCTGATTCCTACCATTTGGGACCTAACAGCTAGTCGATGCTGAAAACTTGAGATACAAGGTCCAAAATCTCATTGTATTGACTGTAACACTATTTCACACACACATATTTCCTAATATCTATCTTATACTCCCCCCCCCCCGTCCCAAAATGAGTGACCATTTTGAATTTAAGTGTTATTTTGAAAATGTATTTTTAATAGAAAAAATCATAAACAATCTTGATATTCACTTTCAAAATTAGTTTTGCAAAAATATAATGAATATGATTTTTTATTTTTAGTTTTGAAAAAAAAAATCATTTAGGGACAAAGTTTTTTGATGGAAATTTTTCAAAAGGTCATTCATTTGGGACTAAAATGGTCATTCAATTTGGGACAGAGGGAGTAGTTGATTTTTCATAATGGTCTAAGATGCTCGGACTCGGGTACGAGTGTCCGACACGGGTACGGATCCGAGTGTCGGATACTTCAAATTTCAAAATTTAGGACCCGGGGACACGGATTAGAAGGGTCCGAATTCTGAATATGGACTCGGCATAAAAAATATAAAAAGAATAATCCAACTACTAGATATCAAATCTAACAAAATAATCCAACTATTAACATTCATTAAAAAAACATTCAACTAAATAGCATAATTAATTAAAGGATAGTCCGTCCCTTTATTATTTTATATACTTTCATTTTGTTTAGTTTTTTCTATTTTTTGGTCACGCGTCCGACCCATATCAGTCGTATCCCGTGTCGTGTCGCGTCGACACGGGTACTCTGCCGTAATATGCCGAGTCTGAGCATCTTAGCACATAAATACTAATCTCTTCCATTAATTCTATTTCGTCCAAAAATAAAAATATTTCTTCATACTTTAAGTATCATAATTAATTAAATTTTATCAAAAAATTAAATCCAAACCAATTTATATTTATATGCTTACTGATTTTTTCCCTTTTTATATACCATAGGTACACAATTAATTATTTTGATTGAGTTTTTTTTTTTGAATGAAATCAATCACAATTTATAAATTTAAATAATTATTACAATTTTTATTAATTATAATGCCAAATAAATTAATTCAAGTTGTAGGTTGCAATTAAAAATAAGTTGTGCACTTTTCAAACTATTCAAGTTATTATTCAGTATCCATATCCCACGTTTGAGTTTTCAATATACAGCTGTCTCCCACCTTTGTCCCCAATTCATATCCAACTCCCAAGAAGAACCTTAAATGTTCAACCCTTCCCAACCCAAGAAAACAACGTTTTCATTTGAAAATTTTCTTCTTCTTTATCTTCTAATCTAATGGCTATGAGAGAAATTTCTGTGGATTCCGCTCTGTCGCTTCGTCTTGCCCTCCATCTTGTTCGACGACGGCGATCTATTTCGGCCGGTGGATTCCGCTCTGTCGCTTCGTCTTGCCCTCCATCTTGTTCGACGACGGCGATCTATTTCGGCCGGTGGATTCCGCTCTGTCGCTTCGTCTTGCCCTCCATCTTGTTCGACGACGGCGATCTATTTCGGCCGTAACAAATTTTGGCGAGTCCGTTTTTATCCTAGCGAGTCCGACGCATATCCCGAGTCGGCTCCCGTGTCGTGTCGTGTCGACACGGGTACTTAGGGGTAAAATGCCGAGTCCGAGCATCTTAGATACTGGTTACAAACAACTGATTTTTAATATGATGTTGTCCTCTGATCCAAAATCCAGTTCATGAACAAATTTGATAGAGCTATGAATATACTTGATGAAAAGTTTTCATTCCTTGCTTCAACAAAGCAGATAGTGAGCAGCAAAAATTAACATGACAAGGTAAAGATGTTCTTCAGATATTGAAAAGGGTACTCAAAGAACATCATCATATTGATCCTATAATATTCTTTACTTATATATTGGTTGTTTTCTTCTATGATGCTCGAACTCGGGTACGAGTGTCTGACACGGTTATAGATTCAAGTGTCAGATCCTCCAATTTTTTAAGATTTTAAACCAAATTTAGTGTAAAATAGTCACACCCATACCCATACCCATACCCATACCCACACCCACACCCATGTCCTATCCTTTGGAAACTTTTGGTCAAATTAAAGGGTCTGAGCATCACAGGTTTTCTTTGTTCCACAGGTTATTGTGTTTGAACGCGGAGAATTAGTTTTTGTTTTCAACTTCCATCAGGCGAATACATATGATGGGTATAAAGTAGGATGTCACTTACAGGAAATACGAGAGTTGCCTTTGGACAGTGATGCTTTGGAATTCGGTGGGCATGGAAGAGTAAGGAAATTCTACTCCTAATAACTATGAGTAGAACCATATTTTGGTCATTGAATTTTATGCCAATTTTCAATGTGATCACCAAACTTTTTTTTGCAAATGTTCTTATTGAACATTTTCAGTTTTTCAAATGTGCTCACTTCGTCCATAACCTTGCTAAAATCTTAACGAAAGTTAGTCATGTTACTTTATATGACTAATTTTGTTAAGCTTTTAACCAAGTTGATGACGTGCATGCTGACTGGACTTGGGAGGTAAAACTTCCGCCTTTAACAAGGTACATGAGCCCCTCATGTCCCACCTAACAGCCATGCACGTCATCAACTTGGTAAAAACTTAACGAAAATTAGTTATATGAAGTTTATTAATCACTTACCAATACTATTTTTAATGACGTGTCGGCGTTTAACTACTGTGACAGGTAGACCAAGGTATGGATCATTTTACGACTCCTGAAGGAATTCCTGGATTTCCAAAATCGTACTTCAACAACCAACCAAACTCCTTCAAAATACTCTTACCACCTCGAACATGTGTGGTATGTTCTGAGCTACAGTGTCTCTCTAGTTTGCTTCTGATGAGGCGAATTGCCAAATTGGTCTGAATAATCTTTCTCTTTTTCAAGGTCTTCTACAGAGTTGAAGAGAGCTCGGAAGAAAGCGATATTGAAGTCACCTCCGTCATGAGAGTTTTGGGGACGAAAACGAGGAATTTGAAGAACAAACTCATGTTATTCAGAGTAATTCAAAAATTTTAGCGGAACCAATTGAAGAAAACACATCATCCGATATCTTTCCTCACTCACAAAAAAGTAATGCTTACTTATACACAAGTTTTTGAGCAGAAACATGCAAATGCTTTCTATATTAACTTCTGACAGTATTTTTTGTAGGGCTGTAGATCAAGTTTGTTCTCCCCCGACCCAAAATAATTGTTCGAAACTTTTCTAATTTGTTCTTATCGAGCTTGTTTAAAAAGTTTTTCTTTTGAGATAATCAGGTTTGATGATTCGAACTTAAGTCGAATCGAGTTTCAAACTCTTCAGGTCAACCCGCAAAGTCTGATCCATTGACCAATCATGCAAGCCCGACACTTAAGGCCTTGGGCTACATGTTGGGCTAGGCCTAATTTTCCCATTCAGGCCCGGCCCGTATCTTGCTAGCCCGGACATTTTATATTTTTTTGTGAGTTTCAGTGCAAAATGACAAAATACTAAATCAATGATTTTTCAGCACTATTTTCGTCAGCTCGCACAGTTTTTTTTTTTGAAAAAAATTAAATTAAAAGAAAAGCAAACGGGCTTGGTTAACGGGTCTGGTCAAAGCCCAAAGACATGTCTCTACATGGGCCGGGATGAGCCCGAAACCCGTACGCCCGCCTCAAACGGTCGAGGCCGGCCTCCCATATGGCCATCTCCGGTACCGGTGGCGGATGCACTTCGCTCCACAAGGCTTGATCAAATTAACAATTATCTCGGTTTGTCAGCTATGAAATTTGAAATGGCTCCTCTAGGGTTTTGCTAATTCAATCTAGAAAATGGAGGAAGATCAGAATCAGATGACGAAGAACAAGTACAGTATTATAGTGCCCACCTACAACGAACGTCTCAACATCGCTCTCGTCATTTTCCTCGACTTCAAACACATCCCGTAAACTCTTCCTTCTTCTCCCTCTCTGATTCCTTCTATTATTGATATTTTTACACTACAGAGTCATTGAATGCATTCTTCACTATTTTCTTAATTTTTGAATGAATCTGAATTGTGAATTTGTTACGTCAATTTGTTGAAAATCGACACCCGCGCGCCTAATTGCATTAGCACATGTTAATTGTTGTTATCATCCAATTGTAATTGTCACTCGAGAAGAGTTTTGTGAAACCTTGAAATATATTATGGAGTACTCGTTTTTTTCTACAATTGATCACTTTTGATTGAAATGAAATGGATCATAGATGGATTTACGCTTGTTGGGATAATTGCAAAGGCGGAGGGTCTGTTTGTTGTGTGCTGTTACTTTGCAGATTTAACATGTGAACTGGATATATTAATCTACCGATGAAAGTCAGCAAAGTAGTTTGCCGTAAATCCCTGCAAATTATGATAGTATTTCTCTTTGAATTTTAATTGATATGAACAAGTTGGAAAATGAATAGCTCAAGTTTTAAGGCGTTTCCATGGACCTCTCACATAGTGGGAGCTCTTGCAGCACCATATTGTCCCCTTTAAGTTTTTATAGAAGGGTATGCGAGTGGAATGTCATAGAGTATGAAGTACGTCTTCTTGAGTAGGATGGAAGGAGTATTAAGCAAGATGGGAACTTTTTGTGGAATGAAAAAGGTGAGATGGGTAGTCTTAGGCAGAAAATAGTGGAGATTGAGGCAAAAGCATAATTGAGTCATGGGATTTAATGGCCCCTTTTTCCCATTAAGATTTATTTTGTGACTAAAACGTGGTTTTGGTCCTACATTGAAGACAAAAGTGAGATGGGTAAAGATTTACTGTCCTTGGAGTTCAGTACTTCTGTACTGGGTTGTCTCAAAATTGAGCTGTCCTTCCTTCGATTTGGCAATCAGAGACCGCTTCAAAGCGTGTCTCAGATTTTGGGGTCTCTAACGCTTATTTTTTTTTTTTAGTAGTGAACCCAGTAGACTCATTTAGAGGTTGACCTTCTCTGTTTATCTCTGTGTCTCTCTTTGGGATATTATGGATCAAGCTTCATGATATAGTATTGATCCAGTTGTTTGGTGCCATCTCAATGACAGCTTGAGGTCCTCAGCTTTTCAGTTCTTATCAATTAGTCTATGCACCCCTATTAATCAATCGCTGCTGACCTCCAAATGCGACCCAACTTCAGATGGACATATTACTTCATTACTGCCTCTTTGTCACCTTGTAGTCGTGCACCTCATGCTTGAGCTTGCAGGGGCCTTCTTCTGCTTTCATCCCAAGTAACAAGGCACTGGGCTGACTATGCCCATATACTAAGTGTGAAGGCTGGACGTATGCCTTCTTATTGCAATATAAACACTATGTAACAGATTCAGATGCTCATTGTATTCAAGTATATGGTGGAAACAAGCAATAGTTAGACTTCAGCTTTTGGGTGTACCCCTTCTATTTTGTAAAGCTCTATATAATCGAGTCATGGTGGAAACAAGCACTAGAACTACTTCTAAGCTATAGTAGATTTTGGGTGCAACTCTTCTATTTTGTATATTTATAGATTAAGATATAAATTATAAGTGGGTTATCACTATCAGCCTACTCCTATTAACAACAGTTTGTCAAGTCTTTATTTTATTGTATCAACTCTCTTATGAATACTTATGGACCCCCCCCCTTTAGAACAATGTCCCGGATTTCTGGGGTTATAAACTTTTTGTCGGTATGCAGGCATATGTAAGCCTAATGTTTCTACTCTCTGATTAGGGATGTTGATTTTGAAATAATAGTTGTGGATGATGGTAGTCCTGATGGAACTCGAGATATTGTCAAGCAGTTGCAGCATGTTATGGTGAAGACCGCATTGTGAGTATAATAATTGATGTGACAACATGTATTGAAATCATGTATTTTTTTTCTTTCTTTTCCTTGTACACTATCTGTTGTTCTTTCCTTATGACAGCAAGGGCTAGACCTAAGAAGCTTGGACTAGGTATTTTCTTTTCCATTATTGTTACCTTTTAGTTTAGAGCTACAACTTGGTGTTGATGTTATATTCTGCAGGGACTGCATATGTTCGAGGCTTGAAGCATGCTTCGGGCAACTTTGTTATTATTATGGATGCTGATCTATCTCACCATGTAAGTGGTTTAATTTGGAATATATCATCCAACTTTAATTATATTTCTTGGAAACCTTATTTAGAGGAATCTTTTCTTGAACATTAGTTGAAGTAATCAAATGGTAAACTTTGGAGGTATACTATCAATCATATTATATTCCTTAAAAGAAACAAATTGGAATATGGATATGTGTATCACACATGTTTGAGCCATAAGATTAAAGTATCCCTGCTCTCCGATATTGTATACTCCCTCCGTCCCATATAAGATTTCACAAATGAGTTTTGCACGGGAATTAAGAAAATGTGTAAGTGGTGTAAGTGTTGTGAGTATGAAAAGTAAGATAGGAGAGAGAAGGTGGGGTAAGGAATAGTAAGTTGATTGGTGTTGTGAGTATAAAAGTAAAGTAGGAGGGAAAATGAGTAGGAGAAATAGTAAGGGAGAAATAGTAAAGATTCTTTGCCATTTTAGGAAAGTGAAATCTTATATGGGACACCCAAAATGGCAAAAGTGAAATCTTATATGATACGGAGGGAGTATTTCCTAAGCCAATGCAAGTATTATAATGTGTTGTGGTGCGTGCTGATATATAATATCCAGGAAATATGAAGTGAATTTATGTACCTAGAGACAGCATCCATGAAGTTTCAAGTGAATGTCGAAACCTAGGGACAACATTTAGTAAGTTCAACTCAATGTCTAGGCAGAGACATGTAATGATAACGTAAAATTTGTGGGTTGAAAGTGAGGATGGCTGTTTCAGGCCCTAAAAACTAAGTCATGCTTGGGCTTTCTAGAGACTATATTATACTCCCTCCGTCTCAAAAGTCGCACCTTGACTTTTTTAGGTCAACTTTATTGAACTTTGACCAATATTTTATGAAAAATTGCTTATCTTCATGAAATTCTATAAAATAGTTACTGATATTGTTTCTGTTGGTGCATCAATAACCACTTTTAGAATAACATGAAGATAATTAGATTTGCATACCTTCTTGGTCAAAGATCAATCAATTTGACCAAAAATTCAAGGTGTGACATTTATTTGATGGAGGGAGTATGCAGTTGCATAGCTCTTTTCATTACACTTCTCTGCTTGTTTTCCATCTAATTAAGTGTCTTTATGCTTTGTTTTTATTATTCTGCTCACGCAGCCGAAGTACATGCCAGGTTTTATCAAGTAAGAGATGTTCCCGTTGAGCTTATTCTTCAGTCTACACATGTCACCTATTAACTGAAGTCCCGTGGTTCTAGGAAACAGATGGAGACCGGTGCAAGCATTGTCACCGGAACTCGTTATGTTAAAGGCGTTGGTGTTCATGGTTGGAATCTATGTGGAAATTAACTAGTTGAGGGGCCAATGTACTCGTTCACACACTTCTTTGACCGGGTGTGTCAGATTTAACAGGATCTTTCCGGTACATCATTTAGGGTATTAAGTTGTTCTTTCAATCACCTTAAATTTCATGAAGCTGATACTCAATGCTTTGGTTTCAAAAGGCATTACAGAAAATCGGTGCTAGAAGACATCATAAGCTCTTGTGTTAGTAAAGGATATGCTTTTCAGATGGAGATGATTGTCCATGCTTCAAGAAAAGTATATCACATAGAAGAGGTACTATAACATCCCAGTTTTTTTTTTTTTTTTTTTTTTTTTTTTTTTTTTTTTTTGCGGCTATGAATTAATGTATTATATGGCTGTTGATAGGTTCCAATAACTTTCGTTGATAGGCTGCAGATGGTAGCTGATTGAAGAACAAACACAAGTCCTGAACATACCTATATCCGATTTGGAACTTACATTCATAAACCCTTTAGAGTAGCTGAGGAATAGGCTTTATAAGTTGACAGGAGACATTGTTGTTTGATAAGTGTTATACATGGTGTTCCATGATCAAATTTGTATTACTAAAATCTGAAATTATTGCTTATTTTCCTCAAAACTGTCACTTTTGGGAAATGTATAGCCCAAAATGACCTAATCCATCTAAGGTGGATGAGACCATTTGTAATCTCTTCTTTCCCAATTGCTGTTGCTTAGCACTCTCAGCATATTCTGCTTCTTCAACTTTGATAATTTCCCTGAACGTCCACCTGTGAACATAAGCGACTTGACATGCCTAGTTGCATTATGTTTATCGGGAACAATGAAATCATGTTCCTGAGAAAAATACAAGACTTGCTTACGAAGTATCTTAGTATCATATTGATGTCTTTCTCCCTCCCAACGAAATCTTTTTCATTGAATCGAGAAAGATCTTGTACTTTGTATGGTTGTCTTAAATCTGAGGATGTGGCATGTGCATCTCCACTTTGGCTATGAATGAAGCATTGATTTTGATTGTGACCTTCTCAATAGCCATGCGAACTTTTGGATGTGACAAACGTTCTCTGATGCCTGTGCGCTTAATCACTACTTGGAAGACATACTTTTCAATGCAATCAATCAACTCATCAGCCAACTCTATGATTTCTGCAGTACATTTATCCTTCCTAATGTGTACGTATTCTAGCAAATATTCCATTTTTGTTAGCATTTCTGCAAGCTGATGGACTAGATCTGCCAGAGCCTTCAGATACACCCTTTCTTCAGCCAACAAATCACGAAGCCTTCCAATGACAAAGGAATAAATTGTCCCTCCTTCCATTTTAAAAACCTTGAGAGCAGTAGTTTACTTCAAGTTTATAGTATAAATGAAGGAAGAAGATAGATAAGTTAAGTAAATAAAAAATTGACGGAAAGTTAAGTTTATAACGGTTGTTAGTCATGTGATATCACGTGTCAAAATTATGTTATAAAATTGACGTCTCCGTTAGTAAAGTGAGGGCATTGTACATTGCAAAAAAAAACAAACAAAAAAAAACAAAACAAAAAAAAACATTCAATGACAACATTGCAAATAGATGAGGATGAATCAACCAAGTCTTTTTTTATTTATTTATCGATTATCTAAGTGCAAGTTGGAGTAGGCTGGCATGGGCACTCCAAAGTGGAATTCAACAAAGTCATATTTAAAGATTTACTCTCTCCGCCCATTACGGATGAACATGTCTTTTTTTTTCTTATGGGGTCCATGCATGCTAGAGTACGCCAAAAGAATACGCGCATTCCCATCTACTAGTATCCGCCCATGTGGTCCACATGAGGAAAAGTAAAAAAAGACTTTGTATATGTAGTCAACTTGATTCGTTCCCATCTACTTAGTATCCATTTGAATGATATTTTTGTGGACACAATTGCAATAAACTTGTTCAATTATTATTGAGTTGAACCAATAATCCTTCAACAACTTGCTACTCTATTATTGGACTTTGTTGTTGTCTTCATCCACCATGTGGTCCACATGATTTAACCGGAACTCCTCTACAAGTTAGCAGCAATTTATTAATGCACAACATTTTGCCACACCTTCTATTGGTGGATCAACGGTCGGGATAAATTTAGATTCCCGTGGAATCCATCTCAAGAAAATAAAAATCCGATCGATCATTAATAAGAAGAAAAATAGAAAAATACTATTGATGAGCACATGTTGGAGTAGGCTGGCATGATTTAACCAATAAGACAAATATGGTACAATAATATTGTTCAATTACTATTGATGAGCTGTATCAATTATTATTGTTCAAAAATGGTATAGAGGTCACCTACCCCCACCAATCCTCATAAAGGGATTGGCCAAAAATTAATAAGAAGAAAAATAGAAACCACACAAAAAGACAAATAGGGTACAATTGAGCTGTATCAATTATTATTAAGTTGAACCAGTAATCTTTCAACAACTTGCTACTTTATTATTTTACTTTGTTGTTGTCTCCATCCACCCATGTGGTCCACATGATTTAACTAAAAAGACAAATAGGGTACAATAATATTGTTCAATTACTATTGATGAGTTGTATCAATTATTATTAAGTTTATAACGGTTGTTAGTCATGTGATATCACGTGCCAAAATTATGTTATAAAATTGACGTCTCCGTTAGTAAAGTGAAGGCATTGCAAAATCGTGTACTTAAATGTGTAAATTGCAAAAAATAAAAAATAAATAAAAAACCTTTAAATGAGAACATTGCAAATAGATGACGATGAATCAACCAAGTCTTTTTTTATTTATTTATTTATTGATTATCTCATCTGAGTGCCAGTTGGAGTAGGCCGGCATGAGCACACACATGTTGTAGAATTCAACAAAGTCATATTTAAAGATTTACTCTCTCCGCCCATTACGGATGAACATGTCTTTTTTTCTTATCTGGGGTCCATGCATGCTAGAGTACTCCAAATTAAGAAAAGACTTTGTATATGTAGTCAACTTGATTCATTCCCATCTACTTAGTATCCATTTCATCTTTGAATCAAAAAATCTCACCCTTTTTCTTCTTTCACCCGTCATTCCTTTTATTACTTTCAATCCCTCTTTCCACATCTATCTGCTAGATCTCACCCTTTTTCTTCTTTCACCCGTCAGTTCTTTTATTACTTTAAATCCCTCTCTCCACATCTACCTGCTAGATCTCAAGTATTTTTGAAATGGAAGGAGAAACCATTTACTCCTTTGTGATTGGAAGGCTTCATGATTTGTTGGTCCAAGAAATGGAGTATCTGCAGGCTCTGGAAGGTGTAGTTGAGCTTGAAAAAAAGCTACAAGAGATGGAAGATTTGTTAGAATCAGCGCACGTTAGGAAGGATAAACGTACCAAAGAAATCATAGAATTGGCTGATCAGCTGATCGATTCCATTGAAATGTATGTCATCCGAGTTGTAAACAAGCAAACTGACATCAGAGAACGTATCAGAGAACGTTTGTTGCGTCCAAAAGTTTGCAAGGCTATTGAGAAGATCACAATCAAAATCAGTGACATTATCAACAGCCAAAGTGGAGATGCGGACGCCAGCTCCTTGGATTCAAGAAGACCGTACAAAGTACAAGATCTTTCTCGACTCAATGAAAAAGAATTCGTTGGGAGGGAGGAAGACATCAATAAATTGGTGTCATATCTTGTTGATCACGAAGAAAATGAGTTTCGGGTCATTTCCATTTATGGAATGGGTGGTTTAGGGAAGACCACACTTGCTCGGAAAGTGTATAAAGACGAGAAAGTGTTGAGCCATTTTCAAAGTTTCGCTTTTGTTTGTGTGAGCGAACAATGTCGAGCGGAAGAAATTTTGAAACATATCCTACAACAACTTTCTCATGCGAAGGAGGAAGAGATGAAGAGCATGACTCAGGGGGCTGTAATTGAATCACTTCATAGAGTACAAGTAGAGAAAAGGTGTTTGATCATTATTGACGACATTTGGTCAGTAGCTGATTGGGAAAGCCTGAAGTGCGGCTTAGTTGATGAAAGCACGGGCAGCAAAGTAGTGCTTACCACTCGGATCAAGGATGTTGCAGATAAGGGATTTTGCTACTCTTTGAAGTGCTTAAGCGAAGATGAGGGCTGGGAGATATGTCAGAAGAGAATAGGCACAGACAGAGGTTAGTTAATTATGATTATAAGAATCAAGTATAAATGTTACGTTGCTTCACCAGTTTGTTTGTTTTTTTTTCAATTCGTTAACTTTGGATTGTCTTTAGTTTGAGAGACATTTAAGAAAGCTTTTAAGAATTATTAGTGTCTTAAATACTTAAGCGCCCTTACTGATCTTACCATGCTCCATATGACATCTTGCTTGTGCGTGAGAAATAGAACCTGGTAATTGACATGGGAGGAAAATAGTGACTTTCCCTACATTAATAAAGTATGTACTCATTACTCCCTCCGTCCCACCTCAATTGGTCCATTGAGGTGGGACACGGTTTTTAAGAAAAATTATTAAAGTGGGTAGAAATTAGATGAGAGAGAATGTAAAAGTTAAATGTGTGGTAGAGAATAGGAGAGAGAATGTAAAAGTTAAAAATATTTAATAGGAGAGAGAATGAGTGGGAGGAATAGTAAGTTAAAGTGGGTATAATGAATGGTTTTTTTGTAAATATATGGAGATGATAAGGGTATAAATATATGGAAAACTTTCCATTTAAGGAATGGATCAATTGAGATGGGACGTCCCAAAAAGGAAAATGGATCAATTGAGGTAGGACGGAGGGAGTATTATTTATAAAATTATGTAATCATAATTATATCTCTGTTAATGTATGTTTTTTTTTCCTTTTTTTCCTTATAGATCCTGAAATAGAGAAAAGGAAGGAAGAGCTGGGAAGGAAAATGATTGCTTGGTGTAAAGGTAATCCCCTAGCTGTGTGTGTTCTCCGGGGGGTTTTAGTTACAAAATACAGCCTACGTGAGTGGGAAAGATTTTACGAAAGCAGAACATGGGGTGGAGGTAGAGGTGGAGAGGTGTATCAAAAATTCAATAGCGAAGTGGAGGAAGAGTTATTATTTAGTTACAAGGAGTTGCCATACCAGCTAAGGCCATGCTTTCTTTACATGGCAAGTCTTCTTGAGGACGAGAATATAGAGGTGGAGACGTTGTACATGTTATGGGATGCTGAAGGCATGATATTGTCAAAGGACAGACAAGTAGGAGAAACAAATATGGATGTAGCAGAGAGATATTTGGGTGAATTAGTGGGAAGATGCATGATTGAAGCTGAATTAGCTGATGAGGCGCATCCTAACACTAAGAGGAGGTACAAGTTTTGTGGGCTTCATGATCTAATGAGAAAATTATGTTTGTCAATAGTTAAAAAGGAAGATTATCTCGAGGTCCATGACTATCGTGGTCGTAAAGATGAAGTCTTGGGATTTCATTCCTCTTTTTCAAGGAATGATACTAAGTTATCTCCTAGGCAAGTCTTGTATCTTCCCGAGGAACATGATTTCATTGTTCAGGATGAAAAACACAATGCAACTGGGCATGTGAGGTCGCTTATGTTCAAACATGGACGTGCGAAGAAATTATCCAAGTTGAAGAAGTTGAATTTGCTGAGAGTACTAAGCTTTAATTTGACCTCAATTGGGGAGGAAGATATTACCAATGAGCTCATCCACCTTAGATACTTGAGCCTTAGATTGTGTTATAAAGTATGCCTTCCATCATCCATATATGACTTTATATACTTGCAAACTCTAGATATGCGAGCATATTATAATTTAAGTGATGACTTTAGGATACCAAATCTTGCTCTAAGAAAATTGAAAGGATTGAAGCATCTATTTCTTCCTAAGAAAGGTTACTATGAGGTGACCCCAAAATTTTCCAGACTGAGACTTGATGGATTGACTAAGTTGGAGACGCTAGTAAACCTTGATTCAATGAAGTGTGAGATGGAAGATGTCATTCATATCACCAATCTTAGAAGATTAGAATGGACGATTTGTATCTCAAGTGAGGATGATGGTAAGAAGATGAAGGAATTCATGAATAAAGTGAATTTGGATCGGTCACGGCACTCATCACTTGCAATTGAACTGGACAATCCAAAGGTAGAGATGTACTCGGATGTTTTAAGAGGACAAATTCCTGAATGTTGTGAAGAAATTTTGCATAATTTGATAATAAAAGGGGTGACAGGTAAGTTATTACCTGAATTTTCCAAATTTAGTCGCCTCACTGATTTGGAATTGAGAGAATTTGAGGTAGAAGAAGACCCTATGCCGACACTGGAGAAACTCTCAAACCTAGAGGACCTCACATTAGCAGATGGGAAATGGAAGGGAAAGGAAATGACTTGTTCTTCAACTGGTTTTCCCAAACTTAAGGATTTGAGTTTATATAACCTGGAAAACTTGGAGAAGTGGTGTGTTAAAGAAGGTGCCATGCCCAATCTCCTCAGTGTATGGATTAAGGGATGCTCAAAGTTAGAGATGCTTCCTGAGGAACTGAAATTCATTTCAACCCTCGAGGAGTTAAGGATCGGGAATATGCCAGAAGAATTCAAGAGGAGGTTGATTTGCAGAGGGGAAGACGGAACTGGAGATGAAGAAGGAACAGGAGAAGGACCAGAATTTTACAAGAGTCAAACAATATTTGGATGGGATACGTATGAGATAAGTCGGAGGAGATGAAGTTTGTAAGTTTTTGTTTCAGAATTAATGAAAAATAAAAAAGAATGATTTTTTTTTTGTGTGTGGGCATTCAACATTTACTATTGTACCCATTGTGTCCGCCATTTCCCTTTGATTTTTCTTTTTATTTTTTTTTTAACACTTGAAATAGTACCCTGTAACTCCCATCATTCATTGATTTTTGGGTTCTCGATCTTGGATTAAAGGTTAGTGAAAATATATATATATATATATATATATATATATATATATATATATATATATATATGAATGATTAATTTGTGCAGTATAGGAAAAGGTAATTTTGGGCTTGTTATTTTAAGATACTGTATTCTACAACTCTGTTATAACAAAAAAAAAAATAAAAAACTATATACTCCCTCCGTCCTACTCTACTGTGGACCTACTTTTTGGACACGGGAATTAAGGAAAAGTAGAAGAGAGAAATAGGTGGAGAAGGTGTTTGTGAGTATGAAAAATTAAATAGGAGAGAGAATGAGTGGAAGGAATAGTTAGGAGAGAGAATGTTGTGAGTGTAAAAGTAAAGTATGAGGGAGAATGAGTGGGTGGAATAGTAAATATTCTTTGTCATTTTAGACAGTTCACACTAATGTGGGACGTCCCAAAAAGGAAATAAGTCCACACTGGAGTGGGACAGAGGGAGTATATTATATTGTTGGTGTGTGTGAAATTATTTGCTAAATTGCCGAAATAGCAACGCTAGTATGCGTTTTTAGAGAGACATTTGGATTTGTGCAAAATGAACCTCGAAGAGTTGAAGGCCGCATTCAATGCATAACATGCGGTTGTCTTTACAAAAAAAATTTGACTTATATAAATAGGTCTGAGAAAACAATATAAAAATGAAAGAAGAAAAATATCTACTATACGAAAAGTTAACTCTTCAAGTGAAATGTCTAAAAATAAAACAATAGACTCTCAAAATTAATAAGCCATTATAATTACTACGTCCGTTCCAAAATATTTTTTAATTCTTGATCAAGATCAAGATTAATATTAGATATTAGTTTTAGGATGAATATAATAGAAATTATGCCAAAAATATACATTTTATTGTGAGATTTGAAAGAGTAATTACAGGTTTCTACAGAACATAAATGTATGACGAAAGGTATTCTTAGTTTCTAGAATATATAAATATACTCCCTCCGTCCCGGCAGAAGCTTCCCACTTTTTTCAAATCACGCAAATTAATTAAGGAAATACTACTCCGTCCCAATAAGAGCTGCCCATTTTTTGGGCAGCACGCAAATTAAGGAATTGGGGGGAAGTAAAAATGATGTGAGTGTAATTTGAAAATAGGAGAGAGAATGAGTGGAGAGAATAGTAAATTATAATGGTGTTGTGAGTATTAAAATAATGGAGGAGAGAGAATGAGTGGAGGGAATAGTGAAGATTCCTTTGCCAAAAAAGGAAAGTGGAAGCTATTAACGGAACACCCAAAATGGCAAAATGGGTTTATATAGACTGGAAAACTTGGAGAAGTGGTGTGTTAAAGAAGGTGCCATGCCCAATCTCCAATTTGTATGGATTTGGGGATGCTCAAAGTTAGAGATGCTTCCTGAGGAACTGAAATTCATTTCGACCCTCAAGGAGTTATGGATCAAGGATATGCCAGAAGAATTCAAGAGGAGGTTGATTTGCAGAGGGGAAGACGGAACTGGAGAAGGACCAGAATTTTACAAGAGTCAACCAACTGAATTTGGATGGGATAAGTATAAGATTAAGTAGGAGGAGATGAAGTATGTAAGTTTTTGTTTCAGAATTAATGAAAAATAAAAAAGAAAGATTTTTTTTTGTGTGTGGGCATTCAACATTTCCTATAAAGGTTAGTGAAAATATGATCCTATTGTACCCATTGTGTCCGCCATTTCCCTTTGATTTTTTTTTTTAATTTTTTTTTTTAACACTTGAAATAGTAACCTGTAACTCCCATCCCATCATTCATTGATTTTTGGGTTCTCGATCTTTTGGATTACAGGTTAGTGAAAATATGATCCTATTGTAACTAGCTGTTGACATAAGAAATGATTTATAGCATTTTTAATATATACTCCCTCCGTCTCACGTGAATGCAAACTTATTTTTATTTTGGTCCGTTTCACGTAAATACAAACTACCCAAAATATGATCCTATTGTAGATGAAAATTTCAAAATATTGCTTTTTAAATATTTATATACCAAAATAACATTCAAAAAAATTTATGTACCAAAATAGCACTTCTTTTTAAATTCGAAATTTCAATTTCCGGATTTAATTTTAAATAAATCCGGAATTTCGAATTCCGGTTTTGATTTTAAGTAACGGAATTTGAAATTCCGGTTTTGATTTTAGGTAAATCCGGAATTTCAATTTCCGGTTTTAAAAATATTTTTTTTTTAGTTAAATCCGGAATTTCCGGTTTTAATTTTTTATTTTTTTTTTATTTTAACAACGTCCTATTTGGTCATTAATTTAAAAACAAGAAATGCTACGTCCTATTTGAAAGATAAAAATGATAGTATTTGGACATATTTTGATTTCACATTGTTGAAATCATGCATTTGATTAAATTTAATATTACATTAAATTTAATATTACATCGTTTGTTTCTTCAATACTAATAATTTGATTGGTTTAATTGCAGGCTTTGCTGATTTTAAATTATATGTTAAAATAATATTTTAGCTTTAATTAAATATCTTTGATCGAGACCTTACTACTGATAAATCATTCAAGCAGTTATAATTGTTTGAAAGATTTAAAAAATAATTATCCTACATGATTTTTTTTCATATAATTACTTGAATGATTTATCGGCATTAGCCTCAAAAGCATTAGCTCTTGATTTAAGCTCATTAGAATAATTATTTTTAAAAGTATTTTTATCTTTAAATGGAATTATATAGAGTTTCTTCCAAATTTAAATTTTATTTTCTGCCTGATATCTGAATTGAGAAAAAAAATAAACTTCACAATAACAATAAGTATGAGTATATTTTTCGTAACAAAAGAATCTCACTATAATTATTAATTCATTATGTTCAAAATATAATTATCGCTCTCTTTTACATTACTTCACACTATAAAATCTATAGTATAAAGCACAACTGTTCGTGAACAGTTGTGTGAACAGTTTCAAATGTCAAATTTTCCATTTTGCCCTCACTAAGTTGTCCCTTTTCCATTTTGCCCTTTAAAATATTTTTTAAAAAAAAATTAAAAAATAAAAAACACGTGTTCTCAAACACGAACTTTTACTAGTACTAATTCATAACAACATGCAATAATTTCTAATGTAAGATTAAAGAAGGAATTTAAATAAAAAACTTAAGTAAAGATTGACTTCTTTTTGGACTAAAAGGAGTATCATCAAAGGACACACGTCCCATTCTTAAAATGATCAAAGGACACGCGTCCCATTCTTCCTCCCACTTTGCTCCGACCAAAGCAAATACGTGTCTCGGATTAACTAAAAAAATACTATTTTTAAAATCGAAAATTGAAATTCCGTATTTACAAAAAAGAAATTGAAATATATATATATATATATATATATATATATATATATATATTCCCTCCGTCCACTTACATAGTTCACAGTTACTGTTCACGCGTGGATTAAGGAAAAAAATAATGATATAAATGTTGTGAGTGTAAAAGTAAAATAGGAGAAAGAATGAGTGGAGGGAATAGTAAATTATAATGGTGTTGTGAGTATTAAAATAATGTAGGAGAGAGAATGAGTGGGGTAGGGTTACTTTTTTAATAATAAAAACTTTCCATTTTGGGTAAAGAAACAAAGTGTGAAGTATATAATTGGACGCCCAAAATAGAAAGTGTGAAATATGTAAGTGGACGGAGGGAGTATATATATATATATATATATATATATATATATATATATATATATATATATATATATATATATATATATATATATATATATATATATATATATTTAAAACCGCAAAATGGAATTCCGGATTTATTTAAAATTAAATCCGGAAAATGAAATGCCGGATTTATTTAAAATTCGAAACCGGAATTCGAAATTTCGGATTTATTTCAAATTAAATCCGAAAAATGAATTGCCGGATTTACATTAAAATCGGAAATTGAAATTTTGAATTTTAAAAAAAGTGCTATTTTGATAAATAAGTTTTTTTGGGTGTTATTTTGATAAATAAATATTTAAAAATATTTTGGAATTTTCATCCCTATTGTACCCATTGTGTCCGCCATTTCCCTTTGCTTTTTGGCTTCATTTTTTTTAACACTTGAAATAGTCCCTGTAACTCCCATCATTCATTGATTTTTGGTTTCTTGATCTTGGATTACATGTTAGTGAAAATATGATCCTATTGTAACCGGCTGTTGATAGTAGAAATGATTTATAGCATTTTTTACTATATATATGAATGATTATTTTGTGCTGTAAAAGGTAATTTTAGGCTTGTTATTTCAAGATACTGTATTCTACAACTCTATTTGTTATAACTAGTCAATTAAAAAAAAAAAATTATACTGAACGGTATAAATGGAGGTACAAACGTGGATCCGTGGCCGAGCAAGGCCCAATGGATTTGGCCCAAAATGTAATTCATATAAGTCTCAATTACGACAAAGGAAGTGGGTCTTTCCTACCTTTGCTCGTCCGACCTCCTCGTCATTCCCACTATGTTGACCTAGGCATACCAGAGCGTATAATGACCAAGGCCCAAACAAAACTGAATGCCAATGAGGCATAATCTTCAACGCCGAGCAAGGCATCTCCCAAGGCCTTCCTCCAAAGACGAGGAGCCCCTCCTCGGCTATCAACAAAGCTGAAATGGGTTTCCCCATTCTTCACCTCTCCTCTTCGGCATAATCTAAGCCGACAAAGCAATACAAGCTGAGGAAGATTCCTTACAGGCGCACGAGCAGAATATTATTTATCCAATCCTACTCAAATAAGGACTGTGAACAGTTATAATTCTCTTAGAAATATAACCTTATCTCACACGAATTCTCATCCAACAAGGGTTGAACATTTATAATCCTCATTGGAGTAAAATCTTATCTCCATGCATTCCTATCCAACAAGGATTATACAATATTATGCCTATATATACAAGTCATAATTCACATTATTTTGGTAACACATTTTTTGACCCTAAACTCTTGTCAATTGATTTCTCTCTCTAAATATCAATACTTACTCTCACGCCGGAGGGCTCTCGCCTGTGAAGCCCTGGATAAGTTTACGTGTTTGTACATCTTTTTCAGGCTATTCAATCGCCAGAATACAACCTTTTGCTGGATTTGGGCTAATCTGAACGTTTTTGGCATCATCAGTTTGGTTCCATTGTCGGGAACGATTCGAAAACACCCATTGAATAGCCTGAAAAATATGTCCGTCGGAAAATTCTTTCCGCTTGAAAATTATGTTCGCCTGAATAGCTTGAAACATCTGTTTGCCTGAAATTTCTGTTCGCTTGAAATCCCAATGGAAAACGGACTCACCGCTAGTATTACTCCTGAAGGGGATCATATTCATGTGGAAGAGAATCATGGGAACAATAGGACTGGTTTTCCTCTCAATAATGGGGAACTGCCTCCTCCACCATCGCTGATTGATAGGCTGCCGCCCCTGGGGATGAATCTGCGTTTCAGGGGGCAACCCGTAACCGTGGTAGTCACAACAAACGCTCCTCGTCGTCGGCGCCGAGGAAGGCCTGTGGGCAGCCAGACGAAGAGAAATGCTGCTCAGGGAGGAGCTGGGGTTTCTACCCAGCAAATCGATCATAGAAATCTCTTACACCAATAAATGGAAACATTGCAACGCATTTATAAAACACAAAATGCCTTGCTACAGTTAGATCCTGAGCACTCTCTGACTGAATTCATGAGGCCTACGAGGACTGGAAATTCCCTTGGAGGGGAAAGTCTGGTTGACAGGCGTGGTAGTCCGAGGAATAGAGAAAATCTTCCTCGTGGTCAAAATCCCCCTCACCATGACACTGTTGGTAAATCCCAGCAAAACCCCCGAGATGTCCCTCCTCTTCATAAGGCACATGGGAATGTAAATGTAAGAAATGAGGTGGACTTGAGAAGTCACCTAAACCAACAAAGGGAGCAGGAGGTCAATTCTGCTGACTTACGAGCAAGCCTCAGTCATCCAAGGCACAAGACCCCTCCCCGTCGTGATACTCATCCTCGGCTTAGGATCCCTCCTCGTCCGATGAGCCCTCCTCGGCCGATGAGCCCTCCTCATCGTAGAACTCCTCCCACTACTAGAAACTGAGCACTTACAGACGGAAAAATCCGTCGTAAAAACTGTAAGTACGCCAATCCAATTCGCGACCCTTTTAGATGCATTTTAATATGATAAAATTGCATTAAGGGGCATTTTGGTAAATTTCCGGTCTATTCCGAGACTTCCGAAAA
The DNA here is from genome assembly GCA_022495995.1 of Adenophora triphylla var. japonica. Lineage (NCBI taxonomy): Eukaryota > Viridiplantae > Streptophyta > Magnoliopsida > Asterales > Campanulaceae > Adenophora > Adenophora triphylla. The sequence continues at coordinate 14,170 of JAFEMH010006878.1, read as the reverse complement.
CATCCCATAAGTTTCTTGCGAAGGAAGTACTTTTCAGTACTTTGCTCATGCTAAAGGACCTACAAGGAATAAACCTGTTTTGGACCTTTTGGGTATTAACTCAGAATGTTCCAGAACCAGGTTTTGGCGCCAGAAACGGTTATGGCCACCTTGTGTCACGCGACAACTCGAGCCATGGAAATTGGACACAAGATGCCGTGCGACACAATAAGCCTCTAATCTGCAACTATAAATTGGACCCTACCCCTCTCATTTCAGATCCCCTTTCCAACACCCTACTGTCACTCTGCCAAATTCACGCCAGAATACCTCCCTTCTCTCCAAACACACACACAACACCTCCCAAGCTTCATCAATTCAACCCCTCTCATACCAATTCACCCACCTACCTCCATACCTCACACACCAATTGAAGATCCAAGCCAAGCACTCCAATCTGAGACCCAAATCTCATCCTAGTAGCTGAATCGAAGCTCTCTACACCTAACTTGGTGTAGAGATCGTGGATATTCAAGGGTAACGGATCCCTCTCTCCATATTTCTCTCATATTTGCCATCTTACATAATTCATTACAATTCCTGTTCCTTGGACTTGATAATTAGGCTCCATCTGCCTTCAATTATCAAGTCCCAACTGAAATCTCTCTGTTTAATTTGTTGTGCCTAGTATTATTGATATTCATGATGTGATTTGGATTGAATTTGTTGCTTGTTGATCAAGGGAGTGTGGATCTCCCCATATCCACACCCCTTTGGTCGATTCGTAGTTAATTCATTGTTCTCTGAATATTAATAAGTGTTCTATTTGGATCTGAATTGATCTCTGTTGTTGCTGATTTCAAACTGTAAGGTTTCTGCAGATGGAAACCTGTGTCACGCGACACAATTGGACATGTGGAGTCCTGTGTCAAGCGACACAAGTAGCTACTCTGCAGAGACTATCTTTTCATTTGTAAGTTATTCATCCAGTTTGTTTGTCACTCCAGATAGAGTGTGGATCTTCAATATCCACACTCATTTAGAGAGATTGTGTAGATCCCTGTCAGTCCTGTGCTTGATTTGTAAGGCTTCTGCATATGATGGCTAGTGTCACGCGACACTGTCAGGCAGAATCTGTGTCACGCGACACTCTTTGTCATTCTGCAGGAGTCATCTTTCAGTTGTAATATGTTTGTCCCCTTGTAATATGGGATGTGGCCTCCCATGATCAATGGCTTACAAGTTGTATTCCTTCCTTTGAGCAATAAAACGAAGCATTAATATGCATTTTTATACATATCTTGTCACACATAATTCGCACACACTTATGAATGCTTTGAATGTTGAACATAGAAAGACTCGTCTACGGACGAGGCGTGTTGGGTGAACTCTCGGTTCTTCCCAACACGTAACCTGACCCCCGAACCCTTTTCTCTTTCAAAGGTTTTTCAAAGTGTACCTTAAAACATGGCGTGGCAACTCCTATTTTTTATCATCATAAAAATAATTTCGGCGAGCGTACATTCAAAAACCAAGAATTCGTCGGAAATGGTCATTTACCGACTAACGCGGTCCGTCAGATTCCGTCGGCAATTTCTCGTTGGTAATATCGACGGAAATTTTCGTCGGTAATCACTACCAGAAAAAGGTCGTTTAGCGACGGAAATTTCCGTCGCTAAAATTAAAATTCCGTCGCTAAAAATAATCGGCGACGGAAAAATTCCGTCGGTGGTCCGCCGCTACCGGCCGTCGCGGTGCTCGGCGGGTCAATTTCCGCCGCTATTTTTTTCTTTTACCGACGGAATTTAATTCCGCCGGTGAATTAATGGTTAGCAATGACGGAAATATCCGCCGCTATATTAATTTAATTTAATTAAATATTCATTTCGCCGGCGGAAATTTCCGTCATTGTAATAAAAATTAATTTAATTAAATTAATTTGGCGACGGAAATTTCCGTCATGTAATAAAATTTAAATTGAAATTAAATTATTTCGGCGGCGGAAAATACCGTCTGAAATTATTTAATTTTAATTTAAATTTTATTACAATGACGGAATTTTCCACAATAAATCAAAAATTAAATAAAAATTAAATGATTATAGCGTCGGAAATTCCGTATTTGAAATTAATTTAATTAAATTAATTTTTATTACAGACGGAAATTTCCGCCGCTGAAATTAATTTATTTAATTAATTTTTCTTTCAAAGCATTAATTCTCGGCGACGGAAAATTCCGTCGCCGATTCCGAAATAAATTAAAAAAATATTTTAAAATATCAAAAAACCAAAATTTTTTGTACGATATAACATTTCAATTTCTAAAACTAAAACTATAAAAACTAAAATTCAAATACCGGCGTACCAAATAAAAACTAAATACCACCGTACCAATTCGGGAGGAGAGGGGGAGGGGGATAGGGGGATAGGGGGGAGAGGGGGAAGGGGGGGAAGGGGGAGAGGGGGAGAGAGGGTGGAGCGGGGAGGGGGGAGAGGGGTGGAGCGGGGGAGAGGGGAGAGGCGGGAGGGGCTCCCGCGGGTACCAAATGTCTCAAATGTTTACAAACAAGTATAAATTAATACAACAATGTCTAAAAAGTCCGCAATCAACCCGGGGACGCCGGGAATTATCTGGGAGTCGGGCCGAGACGAGCCATCACCGCGCCAATTGTCTACGAGTCTCTGCATGGCGTCGATCGTTCTCCTCCTGCATCTGCGTCTGAACTGCCAAAGCATCCGCAAGCTTTGCCCGCTCGCGTCTCTCCTCCTCCAACGCAGCCTCCAGAGTGTCGACCCTCGGATCATGAAACATGGGCTGGTCAACATTTCTCCGACGGCCGGTCGACGCCGACGGGCATTGCCGCCCGTAATCCCCATCCCTAACACTCGGGCTCCTCTCCTTGGATGTCCCACGAGAGGTGACCTCCGCCAAACATCAGGCACGAAGGGGACGGGCTCGCGGGAGGCGTTCCATCGGGAACAACGGCGGCTTGATATGGCTTTGAAAAATAAAACAAACAATTATAATCATATACACAATGTAAGGTACATAAATAAATTTACATATTCAAAATCAAGCCATTTAATGGTAGTTTACTTACAAAGGCAAGAGTGCGGATCGATCGTCAACCCATTGCGGAGGTTGATCGGGCGCCGTAGAATTCCGAATATGGGTGCTAGCGTAAACATCCACAAAAGTGATATTCGGACCATACTCCCTTTCCTATAAATAAAATAAGCGAGATTATTACTTTGAAATTGTATATATAAATGCAACATTTAAACTGATTTAAAAGCATGCATACACTACATTTACACTAAAACTATGGATTTCATAGCATCAACATTGGCTCCCAGCTAACATACGTACATAAACCTATTTAAAAGCATCCATACACTACTACATTTAAATTAACATACATACCATGCGGTCGTGATGCTCGCGACCGTGGCGTCCCCAGTATGCAACGCCGCCGACCCCGAGGAGCCTTCGCTCTATTGGCCTTGGCCTGTTCGGATACGGCCTCGCCGCAGCGACCCCAATATTCGCAAAATTGAGCAAACACCTCAACGGTCATAAAAGTAGGACACAAGGGCCGCTGTCCCGCCGCGAGCCGAGCAGTATAATAATTTCTCTTCGTGGTACCTATAAAAAATATGAATATCTTGTAAACATATAATGATGACATTATAAAATTAAAAGAGTATAATCATTGTTAATTAAACTAATTAAGGATAGATAAAAGTATTTACAAATAAAATCCTTAAACGACTTGTGAGCTCGCCAAAGAAAACATATCTAGCCGTCGCCGCGATGTCCTGGATCCCAATAATATTTAGCCTACAACATATAATGATAACATTACAAAACTAAAAGAGTATAATCATTATTAATTATAACATTTTAATAACAAACTAACATTTAAGTTTTAAATAAAAACCATTAACACATTACCCTAAACTCATCCCACGCATCCTCCTTCGCCTCTCGTGGCAATTTTTTCCAGTTGGGCCAAAAATCGGTCATTTTCCCGAGACCGCCGCATTGCCCGATCTTAGTGCCAGTGGTGGGGTATCCACCTACCCACCGCCAAGTATATTTATACAATAACATTTTAACTTAAATAATGAATTATATATAAAGCAAAAAGGAACCAACTTATATCAAATTAATGAAGAGTTACTTACTGGTCATAAAGTGCCGAGATCCGGACATATATCCTCCCCTCGTAATCTACGGTAGTCCGAGTACCGGCCCCAGAGGTGGAGCTAGTACTACCGAGTGAGGGGTCAACACACCATCGCTACTGGGACGGGACGGTTGCGTCCCCAAAGAATCAAAGTATAAATGGGCTTGGTCCTCTTACCCCTTTCTACTAGAACTCATCTCGTACTACAAGTAAAAATATTAAAATATACAACTTTAACAATAGGAAACAATATATTCACAATACATCTAAAACTTTAAAGTTCTAATAATCTAAAGCATTCACAATACATATAAAACTTTAAACTATTAATAATATAAAGCATTCACAATACATATAAAACTTTAAAGTTCTAATAATCTAAAGCATTCACAATATATATAAAACGACGGATATTAAAAATAATCTAAAGCATTCACAATACATATGAAACTTTAAAGTTCTAATAATCTAAAGCATTCACAATACATATAAAACTTTAAAGTTCTAATAATCTAAAGCATTCACAATACAATTTTAAACTTTAAACTATTATTAATCTTCGTCCCCATCATCATTTGGACTCGAATTACTACAAAACTCGAGTTCTTCATCTTCGTCTTCGGACTCTGATGAATCAAACTCTGGTTCCTCTTCCTCTTCCTCTTCCTCTTCCTCTTCCTCTTCCTCTTCCTCTTCCTCTGATTCATCAATATCAATGTGCGCGAGATGACCTGAACGAGGCGGGGGAGTTGGCAAAATAAACAGTGCTACAATTATTTCACTCCCTATATGAATCAATAACTATATAGAGGTACCCCACGTAGAGGTGCAATATATTAGGCACTATAGAGCAAATAACCCTAAATAGGTCATCACGTAGGGGTACAATAATATATAAGTAGCCCTACGCCATCACAATACAACATTAAACACTTTCCCTTTAGGGTTCAAGTTCAAAAACCAAGTTTTATAACATTTGGTTCAAGTTTTATAACCGCCTCTCAAGCATTTTTGAGACATTATTTATGGACCTTATCAATATCCTTTTGGCCCAATTCAAACTCCATTATATAGTACTAAAGTTTTACTAAATACAGGATCAAAAAGTGTTCAAATCCGAGTTGTTTAGCCTAGGTTCCCAATGCCTCAAACATGGACCAAGGCTGCAGATTGAAATAATACAAGTGCTGAAACTGCCTTCTAAGCAACTTTGGATCAATATTTAAAGCTCTTGCAAACACCTCTTTGGACTAATCCAAGTTCTACCATGTTGTACTAAACTTGTACTAAAAGCCTAGTTAAAGAGTTATTAAATCTATACTCATTAACCTAGGTTAAACAGCTTGCCGAGTTGCTCACTCAAGGCAGATTTTCTCCTAGCTGCCAATGATGGAGAAACTCAGCAAGAGGACCGACCACTCCCATTTGCCTTCCAACATTCAAAAGCAAATGATGTCTCTCCATGTAAAACTCAAGCAGATCATGATTTTAACCCGCCGATCAGTAGGCTAAGATCAATCCACCTCACGTCCTTGTCCTCCAACCCAATAGAAATTCTAAAAATCCAATATTGACCAAAAAAAAAAATAAAAAACACATATCAGCCCATTTACTCCCTCCTTGGCTACAGAGAGAAAAAAGGGGAGGCTTTTCCTATTTCTATACAACACGCCCAATTCACAACCATTTTTTACCTACCATTCTACCATTATCAACAAAGATCCACACACTGCTCCAAACACTCTCTCTAACCCTCCAAGATCAGCCTTTTCTACCACCACAACTCCACCATAACTCCACCCTAGCACCACCACAAACCACCACCAACAAACACTACAAATCTCAAACAAATGCTAGTAAACTCCAAACATTCTCAAGCAAACACAATCACTTCACTCCAAAATTACAACTTCATGGAACACACGCATACACACACAGAAACACTCACAGACACCCAAAAAACCGTGAGGTTGAGTACAGAGAAGAGAGAGAAACACGGTGAGAAATCGAAACCAACTAAAATTCACAACAAATTAACACCCTATCCTCGAATTAGAACTACTTATTTGAAAGAAATCGAAACATTTACCTTGATTTGATTAGAGCAAGAGAGAGAAACACGGTGGAGAGGCGGCGGACGGATCCAGACGGCGTGAGAGCTCGAGCGGACGGTGAGGCGACGGCGATGAGGCGACGGCGGTGAGGCGATGGCGATGAGGAGACGGCCGGCGGCGTGAGCTTCTTCTTCTAGGTCAGTCGCTTCGTCTTCAAGGTCAGTCGCAGAGAGATGAGAGATAGCGGGAAGAGAGAGAGGGAAATATTTGGCGTAATTGATTTCGAGAAATAAACCGTGAATTTATAATTTCCACCGACCGATTTTACGGAATATTCCGCCGCTAAATATTAATTATAGCGGCGGAAATTAAATTCCGACGCTATAATTAATATTTAGCGGCGGAATATTCCGTCGCTGATAAATCCGACGCTAAACGATACGTACGCTCACCTGGATCGATGACATGGCACTCCCACCGACGGTAATTTCCGCCGATTTAAATTCGCCGACGGAAATTTTCGCCGCTATAATAATAATAATAATTATAATAATAATAATAATAATAATAAAAAAAATAATAATAATAATAATAATAATAATAATAATAATAATAATAATAATAATAATAATAATAATAATAATAATAATAATAATAATAATAATAATAATAATAATAATAATAATAATAATAATAATAATAATAATAATAATAATAATAATAATAATAATAATAATAATAATAATAATAATAATAATAATAATAATAATAATAATAATAATAATAATAATAATAATAATAATAATAATAATAATAATAATAATAATAATAATAATAATAATAATAATAATAATAATAATAATAATAATAATAATAATAATAATAATAATAATAATAATAATAATAATAATAATAATAATAATAATAATAATAATAATAATAATAATAATAATAATAATAATAATAATAATAATAATAATAATAATAATAATAATAATAATAATAATAATAATAATAATAATAATAATAATAATAATAATAATAATAATAATAATAATAATAATAATAATAATAATAATAATAATAATAATAATAATAATAATAATAATAATAATAATAATAATAATAATAATAATAATAATAATAATAATAATAATAATAATAATAATAATAATAATAATAATAATAATAATAATAATAATAATAATAATAATAATAATAATAATATTATTATTATTATTATTATTATTATTATTATTATTATTATTATTATTATTATTATTATTATTATTATTATTATTATTATTATTATTATTATTATTATTATTATTATTATTATTATTATTATTATTATTATTATTATTATTATTATTATTATTATTATTATTATTATTATTATTATTATGCCCTATACCTATGCCCTATTATTATTATTATTATTATTAATATGCCCTATGCCCTATGCCCTATACCCTATACCCTACGCCTCTATACCCTACATGCCCTATACCCTATGCCCTATACCCTATACCCTATGCCCTATATACCCTATGCCCTATACCCTATGCCCCATACGCCTATACCCATACCCTATGCCCTATACCCTATACCCTATACATGCCCTATACCCTATACCCTATGCCCTATACCTATGCCCTATACCCTATACCCTATGCCCTATACCCTATACCCTACGCCTATGCCCTATACCTATACCCTATACCCTATACCCTATGCCCTATACCCTATACCCTATACCCTATACCCTATACCCTATACCCTATACCCTATACCCTATACCCTATACCCTATACCCTATGCCCTATACCCTATGCCCTATACCCTATACCCTATACCCTATACCCTATGCCCTATACACTATGCTCTATACCCTATACCCCTATACCCTATACCCCTATACCCCACGCCCTTACCCCTATACCCGCCCTATGCCCTATGCCCTACTCCTATACTATGCCCTATACCCTATGCCCTATACCCTATGATACGCTCTATACCCCATGCCCTATACCCTATACTCCTATACTCCCTATATTTATACCCTATACCCTACGCCCATGGGTTTAGTGGTTTGTGTGGTTTGGGTTTAGGATTTAGACAACACTCTGGAGATTATTGTCTCATAAGTCATAACTAATTAAGATATCCAGAAAATAAAGACCCACATCATTACTGCTGAGCACACTGCACTCTCTGGCCCCCACCACCGTGCATGTCATCATCTACATCGTAAGCTTCAATGTCGACATCGTGAAGGGTTGTCACCTCGCACTCATCAAGCTCCATATCCGTCTTCTCGCGATGAAGGCTTAGGAGGCAAGACACCCTCTAGGGCCTCGCATTGCTCTAAGTCAAGGAATCTCGGGAAGTCGACCGAGAAATGGATGTATAATTTGCCCCTCATGAATGGTCTTTGGTACATTGGCATCCCTTCGTCATGTATTGCCTTGAAGTGATCTGGCTTAACAACTTCTCCAGGTTGGGATTTGATGAGGAGCTGCCTGTTATCTAGATGAGTCAAGATAAATTGGAAGCCACATAATGCCTCGAAGGGTCAACGCGTGCTCAACAAATATGTCATCACCCTTTCGCTTGAACTTTGGGTGCTCTTTCTATTGTAGTACAAAGACTATGTCTCCAAGAAGAGTGTCGTGGTATAGGGTGTATAGGGTATAGGTATGGTTTAGGGTTTAGGGTTTAGGTTTGTGGTTTAGGGGTTAGGGTTTAGGGGTTAGGGTTTAGTGGTTTAGGGTTTAGGGTTTAGGGTTTATGGTTTAGGGTTTAGGGGTTAGGGGTTGGGGGATATAAGAATTGCAAGGGTTCTTGTAGCTATTCCCAAATTGGTAAATTGCATACAATTTTAAAATTTTTATCCAAAATAAAACAAAAACAAGATTAGTCCAAAATTAGGAAACTAACCAACTATTAGACAACACTGGAGATTATTGTCTCATAAGTCGAACCCAGATTCGGACCCAGACACGGGAAGGGAGAGAATTGAAATGTGGAATTACAGAAATTAAAGATGAAATAGCACCAGGGTAAGAGCGGCTCGATATTTGTTTTTTTCAAATTCAATTGTTGGAGAGAGATGAGAGAGAGAGGATGGGAGTGAGGGATTTAGAGGCTAGGTGTCCGATTAATTTGGTTTGAAAGTTTGAATTGGATTATCTCGCTTGTTGTTCGTTCGGAAATTTTGAAATTTTAAATGAGCGCCAAGAAGAGTGTCGGGAGCTTCATCGGCTTCTCCTCGGGAATGTAATTTTCTGTCCATTTTGCATACCCTTCTCCACAACCACTTCCAAGACCTTCTTCTCCCGTACAACCATTTCGCCCTTGCATTGTGGGCGCTGGTCTTTCTCCTGGAAATTTTGAATTTTTTTTTTATTAAACACCGACGGAATATTTCCGTCGATAAATAAAAAATTATTAAATTATCGGCGGAAATATTCCGTCGGTGTTTATTAAAAAAAAAACCATTTAATTTCACCGGCGGAATAATTCCGTCGCTGTTAAAGATTTAGCGGCGGAATTTTCCGTCGGTAAATCAACCGCCAAATTAGCGGCGGAAATAAACGAATATTCGAGGAATATTCTTTTTAGCGGCGGAATTTAGCGGCGGAATTAAATTCCGTCGCTAAATTTGACGCCAAAATAATTCCGACGCTAAATACTATATTCCGTCGCTAAATAGCGACGGAATCTGTCCGTCGCTGTTTTTTCCGTCGCTAAATGACCTGTTTCTGGTAGTGAATTTCGAAGGACCGTCCGTCGGTAAGTGAAAATAATTTTTCAGAAATTGTCCGTCGGTAAGGAAGCCTACCGGCCGATGATCGGTGTTATTGCCGGATTAATTACCGACGGACCAATCCATCGGTAATTACATTGGAATTTACCGACGGACAAGTCCGTCGGTAAACAGGCACATAAGGAGAGAAAGATCCCATCGGAGCTCTCATTTTAGCTCGAGGGTCGACGCCAGAGAATTGCTACTCTTGAAAAAGATATTAGATGAGATGGAAATGGAAATGGGGAAAAAGGAAGTGGACGAAGATGATACCAGTGCCACTCTGAAATTACCCGGATCGCGCGGACTGCGGCGAGCGGTTCTTTCGAATGGACTTCACTTGGAAAAGAGAGTCGCCACGCCGTTTTGTATTATGAGCGCAAACTTTGAAAATGGCCTTGAAAACAAGGTCGTTTTTATTGGTAGCAAAAACTTGGAAAAGGCTTTGATAATGGGATGATTTGATTGATAGCCAAAACTTTACAAAAGGCTTTTAGGACCAGAGATTTTTAGGTTCGGAGGTCACTGTAAGTGCTCCAATTTGAGTTGTTAGCATTTTCGTTAGAAAATTAACGAAAGTCTTAACATTCCTAACATTTCTAACAATTCCTAACCTTTCTAACAAAGTAAGGGTAGATTAGGGATTGCCATTTAAGGTTAAACCAAGAAAAGAATCTTAAAAAAGAAAAGAAATTGAAAAAATCCGAATTAGGCAAGCTGAAAAACACAAACTGCTGGAATTTTTGAATAATATTCCTTGTGTCCAAAGCCTGCAGCTGCAATTAATGAACAGTGCACGCTTCTACTCTTGTCCGCGCGGATGAAAAGGCCATTTTCAGAGGCCTATAAATTAAGCCCTTCAGTCTCAGAAAAAAAAAAGAGAACAACAATTCACAGCAAATCCTTGGCGAAAAATAGGGAGAAAACAGTGGGAATTCCTTGAATTGCCACCATTTTCTCTTGAATCTTTCCCAAATCCCACTCACTCAAAACATTCTCAAATCACTCTCATACATACACAAGCCCAAGCTTAAATCACCCCTTAGGAGGAGGATTAGAGAGAAAACATAGAGGACTTAAGTGTTATCTACTTGTTTTCTCTTTGACCAACTCTAATCACAAACCCTAAACACATTCAAACCCTAAACACTTTCAAGCCTTGAATCCATTCAAACACAAAACACAAAGAAGATAGGTATAACCTCCTTCTCCTTACCCTAAAATTCTCTCATCCATGCATGCATCTCAAACTTTGAAGATGTAGTTTGTTCACCAACTTGTTCATCTTTGCTAGACCTAAAAATGTAGTCACCTTGGAATAAATTTCCATGGATGACCATTTAAAAGGTCTAAATCATTTCTTACTCATTTAAAAGTGTTTTTCCAAAATATTTCTTACTCAAAAGAGTTTTCAAAAATCATTTTCATACAACAAAAGTCTTTGTTTCAAGTTAAATCTCCCCCTCCCAAGCAAATGAAGTGCTTAGTCCTAATGTACTGTGAGCACCCCAACCCGGAACCTTACGCGTGTCCCGAGCTGGAGAGGCTCAATCTAAGAAAACCCATCTAAGTTTTTAAAACATTTCTTTGCCTTTAGAAGAAAAACCACTTTTCAAATTTTCAAATAAAAATCAATTAATAATATCTCCACTAGGGGGAAGTCCAACCATAACTTTTAATAAACTATAATCTGATCAATTACATTGAAAACCCTAATTAACATTGTTTAACAAAAGAATTTTCCATACAAATTTCAAAAGAGGAATACTTAATAAATACTCCTAATAACCAACTCCTATGCTTAACCTGACAAGTCCCCAAAAGCAAAGTCCAAACTCTTATCCCCGGCCTCACTGGTTCAAGTCACCTGTCCTCAAAGACGATCTAAAACAGTAAAAGGGAAGGGGTGAGAATAAATCTCAATGAGCTATTATGAATGCAACAAGATGCCAAACACGATGCAACACATAGCATGGTAGCACATAACACATTATGAAAGCGGTAAACACCTTACGTTACCTCATTTTACCTTTTCCCGTCTGAACAATAAGTCGTACAACGTGGGAGTAAAACTCCACTCTTTGGTGAATTGCCCCCATGCACATTCACCGCTTATAGGTCTCATACCCCAGAGATCCATATAAGAAAATAGGATACTTATATGACCCTTATTCAGAGTATCATATAATATCATCGCTACTGTAAAGCCGTTGGCTTCATACAGAGCATTCCACCGGTACACCAAATCGCAGCAAGATGTAAAGGCTTCTTCTTGCTCAATACAAGGTAGCTTACACGGCCCACTCTGTGGCCACGAGGGGGACGGTCCCAGGTATAGTGAACCTTCAATCGCTTATAGAACAAATCAATAATTGATTGAATTTCATTATACCCCCGAATATCAACACGTTCAAGCACATAATAGATACTTGAAATAATCCACAAAAGGGATAATCATATAACAACATGGTAAAATATACTCATGTTACATCTGTGACGACCCCAACCCTAGGCACCAAATTTAATATCATATTATATGCTTTTAATATTTATGTTGACTTTATGTGTTCATCTATGTCTTTAAATTCTTATTTTAAGATAAGTTGGGTGAGTAGTAATTTAGAACCTCTTAAGAATTCAAGAGAAATATTAAATAAAGAACCATGGGAAATAATAAAATAGAAATAGATAAATAGTAGAGGAGGTTAAAATGGTAGAATAAATAATTAGGATAAAGAATTAAAAATGAAGGCTTGATTTAATTGTGGAAAGTCTTTAATTACTAAAGAGTTAATATTAAATGTTGAAAGCCTAGATATTTTGATGGGGGGCCAAAAATGTCTTACTCTCCCTAAATCATGCCAAGTGTCTAACTCCCCTCTCATCCTCCTTACTTCCCCCTTCCTCCTTACTCCCTCATTATTCTTACTCCCTTTTCCCTAGCAAACTCCATGGGGAAAACCTCCATTGAAGCCTTCTCTTCCCAAGACAAATAGCAAGCTTATCTCTCACCCATTTTCAAGTCCAAGGGCATCTTTGAGCTTGGATCACCTAGAGGAACAAATCAAGTTAAGAAGATTCAACTTTCCATTCTAAAACCCTAAGGTGAGTTGTTATGATTCCCTTCTCCTACTTGTTCATAAGTTCTTTAAATGTTGTTCTTGTTCTTGTGATGTTGATTTCATACCTTGGAAACCTTAATGGAAGTTGGATGATTGGAAAAATGAAACTAGTTGAAGTTAGGGTTCAAGGAAGATAATCTAAAGGGTTGAAATGGGTGGAATTTGTAGTGATAATCAATCTAGGGTTACTTGGGTTTGGGTTTACTTGTTTTGTGTGAGACTTGGTAAAGCTAAGGTTCCCTTTGGTGTTCTTGTGATAAGCATGGTATAAGGAAAGGAAAACTAGGTTCAAAATGGGTAAAAATCTGAGAATGGGCTGGAGGAAGGCTTGGGCGGTCGCCCATGGGGCTTGGGCGGCCGCCCATCATGGCAGAACTCTCATTGGCTTTAAAAATCCACTTGGGCGGTCGCCCAAGTGGTGAGGGCGGTCGCCCATGTTGGCAGAATTTGGCCCAATTCCCTGTTTCGCTGAATTTTCACTAGTAACCTCCTAGTATGATCCTTAACCAAAATAAAGTTTGGAATCTAACCTTTCCGGATATGAATTAATCCTTTCAACCTAGGTTATACTTGGAACAATTGTATCACTTAATTACACCTTAATTGGGTTACTATGGAACTACGGAAGCACGTTAAGTCTGAATCAGAAATTGTTGGTAATCTTATTTAGCTTTATCAATGTAACCCCAACTTGATAAATTTAACATGAATTCCCATAAAGACCTTGTAATATAGAATATTGTCCGGAAATTGGTTATTAAGCTTGATTCGTACTTCACCAATGTAGTTCAAACTTGGGAGGTAGATCATGAACTCTTATTGAGGTTATCCGAAGTTGTGTAATGACTACGTAGGAATTGTTTATGATACGTTGTTATATTGCTTATCCCCTTTTGTGGATTATTTAGCATGTTATTATATTATCCCAAGTGTGGATTTATTTATCTTATGGTTATATTGTTATCCCAAGTGTGGATTTATATTGCAAGTTTATGGCGATATGTGCTGGACTTGGTAT